>CM056050.1:187987699-188245730 GCA_029574335.1 Rana kukunoris | reverse complement strand
TACCCCTCCCCCCAGTGACGCGCACTGGAGAGGGAGAGGCTGACCTTTTCTTCTTCTGGATCCGGAGGCTGGTGCGCTGCGGGGTGATGTTGGGAGCTCTTCCCCGTATGGACTCTTCCTCCTCTCGTGCGGTGAGGGATGTGGAGGGGCGCTCGGGCGGCTGGCTCCGGGGGTACCTGTGGGGGAGAGATGGAGGAAGAGGGAGATGTGGGTCCAGGAAGACCCCCGACGCTCCTGCAACGGCCTTGTCTTCTTCCGCGACCAAAGGCGGGTCCGACTCAAATTCGGCCAGGCATTTCTTCAGCCAGTCTTCGCCGCCCTCTTCCGATGCCCGCTCCAGGATTCGCCTGACGAGGTCCTTCATAGCTGCTGGTAAGAGAGAGAGAGAGAGAGAGAGGGGGGGGAGCACACTCTTTCGCAATTGCACTGCTGACTGAGCCTCAGAGCAGTGGGGCTTAAATAGCCCCCTGCACGTGAAAAAGACCGGGAAACAGGTGAATCAGAACACCTGTATTATGCCCGGGAAACATGTGACTTTAAAAAACATGCCAAAAACCCGGGAAACATGTGACTTACACCTGCATCAGTGATGACTCATTCACACTGAGCGTCACGTTTTCCAGCTGATTTATGCCTACTGACCTGAACCCTTTTTTTTTTTTTTTTTTATTTTAATATAGTTACCCTAGACTAATTGCTATAGGTCAGCCGGCCACAATCCCATGATGTGGGCACTAACTAATGCCCCCTTTCCATTGTGTGTGAGTGTGTGTGTGTTTTTGTTTTATTTTTTTTCTTGGCATCCATATTGCCTGTAGTTTACAAACCCTGCATAAATCTTGTACAATTTGGATGACAAGCTTATATTTATGTTACTATTTCTGTAAAGTTTTTATTCTGCTTCTATTTTGCCTCTCTTGGTCCACCCACCAATTTCCATTTTTAAATAATACCTTTCTGTTTTCATTACATAACTTGGTCCCTGCCTCCCAGTACTTCTCTCGGGAGCTCTAAGGTTGCATTCACACCTAGGCGTAGGCGGTATGCGGCGTATTGCGGCGACATGAAATAGGCATTTTGTCCCTGCGATTTGCGGCGACAAAACGCGCCTTGTTTTTTGCTGGAGGGGTGATTTTTACATTGTCGGCTATGCCCGAACGCCCAAGACGCCTAAAAAAAAAAGGGTCTGGGACTTGTTTTGGGCTTCAGGCGTACAGCGTTTCGGCGTTCGGCGTGGAGATGTGAACCATCTCCATAGCCGACAATGTTAATTCGCCCCTCCAGCGTATTTCAGGCTGCTACAGCATCAGGCGTAGGGCGACAAAACGCCTAGGTGCAAATATTAAAATTCTTTAATGGGTGGATGCCAATCTGGAAGAGTCATGCCCACATATGATGTTGAGCCTCGAAAATTGATGAAACTGAAATCCAAATAGTGAAAGGGGCATTAGAAAATCACAGGTGTGCTGTCACAGAGAGTGTAGGGATCGGGGATAGGTAACATGTTGCATGTTCCCGAAGGTGAACTTATCCTTTTAAAAATCCATTCATTCTTATGAGGAAAAACACTGCTCCTTTTTTTGATTTTTCTTCAATCAATGAATCAAACAAATGCCCTAGTGAGGATTTAAATTCAACAAATATTCCAGAAACAATCGTTTTCTAATGAAATTCTTCTAGTGTGTGTGTGGCCAGATTAACTCTGTAAGCATAGTTACAGGGGCAGAAAGAAGATGGATGAAGTTGCGTGTTCTGCTGCTCCTTCATGGTCCACTTGTAGACTTGGGTGGATCCTGAACGGGGTTGTGTGCATTATCTACATTGTACTCCGACACAAGGTTTAGGATGATTTATGACAGGTGAGGTTTAGATTATCCAATTTGTAGGGTAACATTTTTCATAATCCCTTTCAATTTACATTTCTGTAGGGGAGATTCCAGTGGCATTCCGAAATTCCATTCGCCTGGCACATAATCTGGCTTTTTTGTGGGACTCCAACCAAGATGCAATCGATTTAGCTTATTCTGCCAGAGCCTTTTCTTGGAGCACTTCAAAGGGTGTTGATGTTTGATGTCCAGACTCACGCCATTATCTTGCCTCCAAGGTGTTAACAGATTGAGTTTTCACTTTGGTAGCCTAGCAATGAATTACTCAGAGGAAATATAGATAATTATTGCATGCAATGAACGGAACATTTCTGATTTGTAACTTGTTTTGGTTGAAGATTTAACAATGTTTCCCATAATTCTATTATCTGGCTGGTTTTGTTCAAGCAGTTTTAACATGCTATGCAGTACTTCATTCATAAGTAAGTAAGGAGAAAATAAATGCAATTTCCTGGGATATTTGTGGTGGATACAAATAAAATCCAGTGCACATTCAGCCTATAACATACTGTCATGAGGAAAAAATTATCTGTTTTTATTGACGAGCCACAGTGAACAAATGCAAATGAGAACAGTTGACGCGTTTCAGCCTATAAGGCCTTCGTCATACTGTCATACCTTTTTAAGGAAGATGGCCAGGCACACATTGCTATCTTTTAAATACTCCACATTTTTTGTTTATTGGTGTCAGCAGTCATGGCTCCTAAAATCCATCTTCTAGTACTCACAAATCTGGAAAGTTTGAGTAGATGACCTCAGGAAGGCAGGGACCGTAGACTTGGACCCCTTTAACACTGAGAGCATTTTGCAGGCGCTATAGCGTTAAAAATAACGCCTGCAATCCGCTCTTAAACATCTGCATTCACACTGGATCGGTGCGCTGGCAGGGCGTCAGGAAGTCCTGCCAGCAGCTTCTTTGGAGCGCATTAGCGGCGGTGAACTCACCACCGCTAATGCACTCCTGCCCATTGAAATCAATGGGCAGCGCTGCCGCACCGCTGGCATTACGCCGTTGTAGCGGCACATTGCGGACGGTATTAACTTTCTCGGCCGCTAGCGGGAGTTAAAAGCGCCCCGCTAGCGGCAGAAATGCGTCGCAAATCCAACGGTAAAAGAGCAGCGTTTTACCTGTATTTTACCGCCGATTCTATGGGCGTGAAAGGGGTCTTATGTTTTGAAATCAAGCACCAGTAGTCAGAAATGGGCTTTGGCTGTCCACTACCAACTTGATCTCACTTCTAACTTTCTGGGTTTGGTAGAAATAATTTTTAAACGTGCCCTGTCTTGCAGAAGCGAACGGTGTTCAAACCACACATGTGAGGTATCACCGCGATCGTTGGTGCGAGAGCCCTAGACCTCCTCTGTAACTCAAAACATGCAACCTATAGATTTTTTTTTTTAAACGTCGCCTATGGAGATTTTTAAGGGTAACGTTAACGTTTTTTTGCCATTCCACAAGCGAGCGCAATTTCGAAGCATGACAAGTTGGGTATCAATTTACTCCACGTAACATTTTTTTACAATATAAAAAAAATGAGGCTAACTTTATTGTTGCCTTGTTTTTTTAATTCAAAAAAGTGTATTTTTTCCCAAAAGTGTGCTTGTAAGACTGCTGCACAAATACGGTGTGACAGAAGGTATTGCAACAACCTCCATTTTATTCTCTAGGATGTTAGAATCCCCAAAAAATTTTCTACGTAATTTTATAGCAAAAAAAACTGTTTTTAACTTGAAAAACTTAAATTCTCAAAACAAGGCTTGGTGCTGAAATCGGCCAAAATCAGTGGGGCGCCCTTCAAATATTCTTCTGGAACTCCTCCTCCTGCTTAAATAGGGGTCCTGGAAATTTCTGGAATGTCCTGGGGGGTTAGGGGACCTCAAATGACCTATCCTTGAGAACCCCCAGCCCCCACCCCGAACCTCCAGAACATTCCCAACTGGCTGACCTTTTTTTGACAACAACCCCCCCCCCCCCCCATTAAAATAAATCAATAGTGGGTTTAAAACACCTACCGCCATCATCCCATGAGAAAAAGGTTTTGCTTCTGCTGTGTGATGAGACACCTAGCTAAAAGTTGGAAAGCCTCACTTTTGTCATTCACTGTATGCTCTGCTAGTAATATGGAGTCATATCAAAGCTTATGAATTTTTAAAGATGTCAAATTGTTAGTGCCTGCCTAGCTGGTGCCTCTGTGACTAAGTTGCCAATTTATTTGTGGTGTCACGAGGTACAGTATCAAAGGTTATGACGGCATATACAGTTTCTGGGAACACATCATCTGATAAACCTAAATGCGGTCTACATGGACAACTGACCGAAAGAGACAAAAGGACATTGTGCAGGATTGTGACCCGGAATAATAGTCAATTCCTAGGAGAATTTAAAGAGGAAGTAAACCCTCTTAAAACAATCCAGGAAAACAACACACCTGCAAGAGAAAGGCATAATGAGCTAGTATGCATAGCATACTAGCTCATTATGTGGCACTTACCTGAAATTGAAGCCCCCAAAGTGCTCCTCGTTCCCCTCCGCCGTCATGTCCCCTTGGAGCTTCTTCCTGGTATTGCCGCTCTGATGCTGTGATTGGCCGGAGCGGCAATGACTTGACACCCGCGCATATGTGCGGGACCAGGATAATCCCGGCATTATCCCATTCAGAATGCCAGGACACTCACTGCACCTGCGCCGTTGTCTACGCCGCGCATGCGCCGTAGACATTAGTGCAGTGTTTTCTGCATATATCTCCTTAACCGTGTAGGTTAAAGAGATATTTCTTGCACCTACAGGTAAGACTTAATCTAGGCTTACATGTAGGTGCAATTTGTCAAAGTGGGTTTACAACCACTTTAAGACGCCTTGTATGCTACAGATGGCCCAAAACCATATTGGGTAATGATTTGGTTCTTTTACCTGGTGTTTCCATAATTTTGTCCAGCCCCTGTAGATATTGACATTTTAGATTTATTGAAACACACGTGTCACATTCTGCTGCCCTCATATGTTCCAGAATTTTCTTTTGTTGAGTGGACACTATTTTTAAAAGATCTGGTGAATCGCAGCAGTTTGAATACATAGGGTTAGATTCAGGATGGAGAGCCTATCTTTAAATTGGCCTAACGTATCTAATTTACGTTGGGCCGCCAAAACTTTTTCAGGCAAGCGCTTTATTCATAAAGCACTTGCCTGTAAAGTTGAGGCGGCGCAGCGTAAATCACCCGGTCGAATTCAAATTCGGCGGGTATGGGGCGTGTATCATTTAAATGAAGCGCGTCCCCGCGCCGAACGAACTGCGCATGACCGTGATTGGTTCCCAGTGCGCATGCTCCAAATCTCGACGTCAATTCGACGTGTAAACAAAGTGAACGGCACTTACGCAAAGCCCTATTCGCGAACGTTTTACGTAAACGACGGGAAAAAAAGCGGCGGCACGCCGTCCATACTTAACATTGGCTGCGCCTTATATAGCAGGAATAACATTACGACGGTACTACGCTAACGCAAACAACGTAATAGAATAGCGCCGGCCGGGCGTACGTTCGGGAATCGGCGTATAGGCTCATTTACATATTTTAGACGGGAACGCCACCTAGCGGCCAGCCTAAAATATGAAAATAAGATTCAACGGCGTAAGAGACTTATGCCTGTTGGATCTTATGGAAATCTATGCTTAACTGATTCGATGAATCAGGAGCATAGATAGGAGGGCCAGACGCTGAAATAAGCCGGCTTATCTGGAGATAAGTCGGCTTATTTCTTTCTTAAATCTGCCCTATAATTGTTATATATTTGAATCTATCTTAGGCCTACCAAAGCACGCAAATTCTGTTTGTTCAGTTCTGATTCCACCAGAGTCTTTTTTTTTTTTTAAAGGTTGCTTTGATCTGATTAATTCTTGCTTTCATGTTAACCTTCTGAAATGTTGCTGCTTACATAAGCTAATATAGTTTGTTAATTGCAAAGTCTAAAAATAAAGCAATGTCTTATGGAGAATGTCGAGTGTCCATGCAGTATGCCATTGAATAGTCTCATTACTAAGAAATCCTTAGCCAATGCTAACTGCACACTCTCGTTGCCAACACTCTATATGGGCACATTCTCCTCCTAGAAAAAAAATATATATAACTTATTACTTGCATTTTTTTTCTTTTTATTGTTTATGCATGGTATTGTGCTATTCTGCAACTTACTATCTAATTATCTAAGGTGAAGTGCTTTGTACATCTGGATTTTGGCTCTCTTATCTGACCCACAAAAATAACTTTCATCCCATGAATTTTAAGTGTAGACTACCTTCAATTTCCCTCCCTGCATTTCAATGGCAGCATTATTTGTTAATTATGTTCTGACTGGGCACTGTGTGGCTAGGGGCAGTGAATTCTGGGAAAAATGCAGCCCCTTAGTGAGTTGGACATTTGTTAATTACAAAGATCCTATGCCAAAACTTTAGAGAGCTTGTCCACTTATTGTTTAGGCTTGGCCCAGGACTATGTTCTTTCTGCCTTTATTGCTTCAGTTTGAAGTACCACATTGACCACTGGCAGCTACCCCCTTTTTTTACATTGTGACATTTAAGTGTTGAATTATATCTTGAAATTCCCTAGGCTCCTTTTGACAAGGATCATCTTCATTTTAAAACCAGTAATGTTTCTTCTAGGTTATCTTGAGCGGAAACAGTTAAAGTGGATATAGCTTTTCCCTGCCATGCAAGACAAAATATCAGGTCTGCTTTTAATGCCCACCTCTTCCATAAACACCCCTATACTTTTTTTTCACTTCTTGACACTTTGTTGAGCTTGCTGGAATGGTACTTACAAGTATGGAGGGTCATGTGGACCACTGTCCTCTGGTGCTTGGCATTATTGCATGGGGCAGGAAGTGACTCTCTAGACCTGTGTAACATTTGCCTACAGGGACTCTGAACTTGCATATATAGCCTCATTTGCTTGTATGGCACAGGTTTGCTTTAAGGACTTCCTGTATACACAGTAGTCAGACTCAGAATGAATGTAAACGCAGTATGCCTTCAGGTGCTTCTTAATTTTACAATAGCTAGCACATCTCCCCAGCACTTTGCTACAGTTTACAACAGTATATTTTGGTACAAACACTCTTGTTATTAACACCACTGTTGTAAAGACAACCCTAGAAATGGGGGAATCGGTTTCCCAAAAATACAGTAGGTTACCTGTTTCGATTAAAGTGTTACTAAACCCAGTAATATGAAAAAAGTTCATATGCGCCATTCCCCCAGTGCCCACAGCTTTTGAATCTTATTTTTGCATTAAAATATTGCCACTATATAACTTTTTGGCAGATCTGTCACGGTCAGTGATAAACGGCACTGTTTCTCCAGGGTTGAGAGCTCAAGTAGGAGGAGATTTCCACTGCAGCTTTCATACACGCCCACAATGTGTGATGCCAATATCATGTGACCTGGCTATCTCTGAGAACAAGTAACTGTTCTCTCCAGCATAAAAGACACAACTGAGAGCATGTGCAGGTTGGCTACCTTCCCTGTCTGTGTTAGCTGGCTTTCCGCAGATAGACAGTGTAGGAGTGTGAGGATTTATGCATACAGGATAAAACAGGCTTTTTACACAATGTAGAGGATTAAACCCTTAAGTTCCACAGTGAGCATGCTATGTGGCATACACAGACTGATTTTACTGTTGTGGGTTTAGTAACACTTTGAACTTTCAAAGTCTGATTATCTGTCCCATTTTTCTTATATCTGAGCAACCAGGGATAAGTTACAGGTAAGCCTTATTATATGCTTGTATAACCACTTTAAATCGACTTCATTTAAATCAAATCCACCCTGTATTAAAGTCCTTGTTTTTGTTTTAAAATTAACAAACATGTTATACATACCTGCTCTGTGCAGTGGTTTTGCACATAGCAGCCCCAATCTCTCTTCTTGTGTCACTCACCAGCGCTCCTGGCTCCTCCCTCCTGCCAGTGCCCCCATAGCAAGCAGCAATGTGCATGAGCGTAGCAGCTCCACCCGCTGTCTCTCTCCTCATTGGACAGATTGATAGCAGCAGGAGCCATTTGCTCCCACTGCTGTCAATCATATCCTGTAATATGGAGGACGGGGCTGAGTCCCATTGTGCCCAATGGATGCAGCAGTGGGGCTCGTCCCTGATGTTAACCACTTCTTAGCCAGTGCAGAGAGTGCATATTCCTAGCATTCATTTTAAAGTGTCAAATGTGTCAGAATGTCCGCCGCAATATTGCATATAAGTCGCTGATCGCTGCCATTACTAGCAAAAAATAAATATAAATATCCCATAGTTTGTAGATGCTATAACTTTTGCACAGACCAATCAATATACACTTATTGGGTTGTTTTTTTTACCAAAAATATGTAGCAGAATCCATATTGGCCTAAATTTTTGAAGAAATTTTTTTTTTTTTTTTTATTGGATATGTTTTAGAAAAATAAAATTGTCTGTCTTTTTTTTGTTGGTAATAGCAAAAAAAAAAATGTAAACTGCAGAGTTGATCAAATTCCACCAAAATAAATCTCTCAAACACCCCTTTCACACTAAAGGCGCTTTTTAGGCGTTTTAGCATTAAAAATAGTGCCTGAAAAGCGCGTCTCATGCCTCTCCAGTGTGAAAGCTGAGTGCTTTCACACTGGGGCGGTGCGCTTGCAGGACTGAAAAAAAAAAAAGTATTGCAAGCAGCGTGTTTGGGGTGGTGCGGGATCGGTGTATACATCGCTCCTAAACCGTCCCTGACATTGAAATCAATAGGCAGCGCTACTGAAGCACCTGCAAAGCACTTTGGTGGGCGGTTTTAACCCTTTCCACGGCCGCTAGTGGGGTTAAAAGTGTCCCAAAAAGCACTGCTATGACTGAGGCAAAGCGCTTCTAAAACGCCGGCACTGCCCCAGTGTGAAAGAGCTGTTTGTGGGGGGGGGGGGGGGGAGGACATCAATTTTATTTGGGTACAGTGTTGCATGACCACACAATTGTCAGTTAAAGTAACGCAGTGCCGTATTGCAAAAAATGGCCTAGTCATGAAGAGGGGGGGGGGTGTGTTGGGGGTAAATCAAGTTCTTAAGAATGTTGTGCTAGATGGTGTGTGAAATTGACACAAAACGTATGGAAACGGAAAGGTGTAAAAGGACAGAAGTCCAACTTACTAACGTCCCCTGGCCAAATGTCCTTTCAAGAGTCTGATCTTTGCTGATAGGAAGCTGTGGTACGTAAGCGCTTACCACCGTTCCAATGCTGCTTGGAGGTCTGTTTTTTTTGGTCTTGGCAGATATTAGGCTTTTTTGTGTACACTATAAATTATGCTTCTTTTGGATCTGCAGCTTATTCCACGTCACACAAGTGATGAGATCTCTGGAGCCGTTGCCAGCCCTACTTCTCGTTGTGGGTGGAAGCTCTGCTCTGACAGATTAGTCCGCCTGGATCGTTAAGGCTGTTGTGTTGACTCTAGCATGGCTAAATATGGAAGCTAATAATCCTGTCAAATGTAAACATTGCACTTTACACAATACAGATCTATTCACTTGATCGTTTTATAGCAGGGATTGTCATTTTAACATAGTGGGACATAGTGCATAGTACATAGTACATAGTGGGAAACATGGCCACCCTGTCTTGAACCTTAAATCACAATGTTCAGTGTATCTGTTTTGTGTTGTTTAGATTTGTGACATTCCGTTTCTGTACTTTTGGGCAAACCAATGTTAGGAGCCAGTCAGCCAAGGTCAGTATTTAGCAGGGATGTAAACAAGGAGCATGCAGAAGTGCAGTAAGTTTGTTAAAATTACTGATTTTTCAATTGTCAAAGAAAAAAACGATTTTTATTATTTTTATTTATTTTTTATTTAGAGGGTACGTTTCCATTTTTGGATTTAAGGTAGTTTAGTTATTTAATTTAGCGCTCTTTGTATTTTTGTTTCTTTTGTGTGTGTTTTTATTATTGTGTAGTTGCTGTGCATTTATTTTGTTTTTTGCACCTTGCTTATTGGTGGTTGTAAAGATTTATCTATACGCAGTGAAATGACTGGCATCAAGTGATACACAGCGATGAAACAAATCCTCCTACATACGTTTTTACCTGTTTATCTGCAGTCTTCTCTACTCTAAAGCCATTCAAAGTTCAAACTTTAGAAAACTTTCTGAGCTGTCAGAAAAAAATGACGGAGAGTTGAAGTTACACTCTGCAGAGCTCAGTAAGGAGAGTCCTGAGAACTGATTGGGGGGAGAGGACACCCCCCTTCCTTTGCACAGGAATAGAGCTGAGGCTGTCGATCACTTGGAACTCTCTCCCCTGTCACCTTTATTCTCTTGGTGTCAGAAATAACTCATGTTGATAGCAGAGAAAGGCAGCAGACAGAAATGATACCTGGCCCCCAATTTACATTGGTGTGACTTGTCATGCAATTTGGCCTGTCAAGTCACACCCTATTGTCGTCAATTTGAAAAAGTGGTTCCTGCAATACTTTTGGTGATTTCAGGTACGACTTGCATAGACATCTGTGCATGAAGTCGCATGTGACATTCGGTGTGAACCTAGACTCAGTGAAGGTGGGAAGGTGCGTCCATATATAAACATAAAGAAAACAAACACCTGGTGCTAGGAATATTGGGTACAAAGTAGGCAATGAAATGGGTCTCTTCCGACAGGTGGTTTGGGGGGTAAAAACTGGTGGCGGAGCTGTGGTTTTACCACCTCTACCCACCCTATAAAAAGAACAGCGGGACAGGGGCTATTTTTTTAAACATGGGGTGTAAGGGATGACCAGCGACGCCACCCATTGAGTTCAATGGAGCTGCACAGCAACTGCATGTAATGCAGGTGATTGCTGAGCCGTGGTATGATTGTGCTTAATTAAGGCCACGAGGAGGCAATATAACATTTACTTACTGCTTGTCAAATGTCCTCTGAAAAGTATTATGACTGGCAGGAGAGAGCCAGAGATCTACAATGGGAATTCCTGCAGTTAAGTGATGAACAGGTGTGGGGCTCCTCGAGGTTGCCGCACACAGGGGCTGACACAGGAAGAACTTTGCTGTGTAACAGAGTATTGGGAGAGTGTCGGAATGTTTTCTAGGCAATGCTCCCAAACCAGGACGGCGCTTCCCTGCTGTACCGATCGACCTTTCTAGTTCTTGCAGCTGTCTACATGGGCATTTTTCAGCATGCCTCTCTGAGCCTGACCGCTTTCTCATAGTGGATGCATCGAGGGCCAGATAGGGACATCAAAGGGCCAGATGGGGACAGCCAAAGGGCCGGATGGGGCCCTGAGGCCGCAGTTTGGTCCCTTGGACACAGCCAATCACAGATTGTGGCGAACGGCCAATCAGAGTGGCCGTTTGCTATGCGCTCTGTGCGGCCAATGAGAGATGATCTCAAATGTAAACCTATGAGATCATTTCTCATTGCCGGCTCACACAGAGACAGCGTCCTGTCTCTGGAGAGGAGATCGATCTGTGTCCCTTGTACATAGGGACACAGATCGGTCACCTCCCCCAGTCACCCCCCTCCACCTACAGTTAGAACACTATACAGGGAACATATTTAACCCCGTCCTCACCCCCTAGTGTTAACCCCTTCAATGCCAGTCACATTTATACAGTAATTAGTGCATATTTTAAGCACTGATTGCAGTATAAATGTAAATGGCGCCAAAAATGTGTCTGATGTGTCCGCCATAATGTTGCAGTCCCAAAAAAAAAACGCAGATCGCCGCCATTACTAGTAAAAAATAAAAATAATTAAAAAAAAAATATTCTGTCCCCTATTTTGTAGGCGCTATAACTTTTGCGTAAACCAGACGCTTATTTCGATTTATTTTATTTTTTTATTACCAAAAATATGTAGAATACGTATCGGCCTAAACTGAGAATTTTTTTTTTTTTTTTTTTTTTGTAATATTTGGCTATTTATTATAGCAACAAGTAAAAAATATTGTATTTTTTTTCAAAATTGTCGCTCTTTTTTGTTTATAGTGCAAAAAATAAAAACCGCAGAGGTGATCAAATACCACCAAAAGGAAGCTCTACTTGTGGGAAAAAAAGGATGTCAATTTTGTTTGGGAGCCACGTCGCACGACCGCGCAATTGTCAGTTAAAGCGACGCAGTGCCAGAAGCTGAAATTTCATCTGGGCAGGAGGGGGGTATATGTGCCCAGTAAGCAAGTGGTTAAGGCACTCCAGTATTTTCTGTAGTCCTTACTCTAAATTTTGAGAGCCTCCACAGTGGAAGCACATGCATTACAATGGATAAAGACAGAGGACAGGTGAGCCTGGAGGGACCAATATTTCAACAGTGCAAACAAATGGGCACTGCCCCCACCTATAACTGGCCTTTGCAGCAAGGAGTACAAGGAAGTGTGATGCATGTCAAACAAAACCAAGCAAATGCCCAGCTCAACTTACCGACCAGCCTGCAACCATGTTAACCCAGCACAGCTAGAGAACCGACCACACTGTGCTCTCATGCCTAATGTGGTCAGTTTTTAATAGGGAAGCAGAGTGACTGGCAGAAACAGCAGGAATCTCACACGCAGGAAATGGGAAGAGAACAGGATACTTTGTCATGCAAGTACATGGGTAAAGCAGGAACATATCAGGAATATATAATGTTGAGTTTACATATTCTTTACCACTAGAATCTAGTGGTTATGTATGGCCAGCTCAATAGCATCTCTTATAAAAAATAGTGGCATAGGGTATCCTCCCTATTTCTTCATCATACCTAATAATACTATTTTTAAATTGAATTACCATTTATTATAGCCAGAGGAAAGGAAAGAGTTGTTTTTTTATCCCCTCTATCTCCTCTTAAATCTTATGGTAGAAGTTTAATATTTTTTTAGAAGGTGGGTGGAACCACAACGCACATTGGGGACAGGCATGTTATGTTTTTTGGCTGGTTTAGCTCTGCAAGAGAGAGAGAGAGAGAGAGAGATCATCTGAGATACTGGTGGTAAAACAAGTAACGATCTCTTCCTTTCATAAAGCTATTTATTTTTATATAATTTTTAGTGCATTGATTAATCGCTTAAATTCAAAAATACAACTCTAGCAAATGGGAACGGAGGGAACATCTTTCCAAAGAGAGCACAGGCAGATACACATTTTTAGTAGAGAGGAGAAGGCCGCGTACACACGAGGAGATATGTCCGATGAATCGGTCCGACAGACCGTTTTCATCGGACATATCTCCTGGGAGATTTTGGTTTGATCCGTGTACACACGACAGCGCGGTAACGTGGCGGTAAAGTTGACGCCGCCACGTCACCACTCCAGGAAGTAAAATACTTCCACGCATGCGTCAAATCCATTTGGCGCATGCAGGAGATTTTTGTCCGCTGGTTAGGCGTACTAACCAGGGGACATGTCGGTCGGATCGGTTTCAGCAGATAAATTTGATCGCGTGTACGCGGCTGAAGAGTTAGAACAGGGGTAGGCAACCTCGGCCCTCCAGCTGTACAAGTCCAATGAGACATTGCAAGACCCCAACAATCGCAGGCATGACTCCTAGAGGCAGAGGCGTGATGGGATTTGTAGTTTCACCACAGCTGGAGGGCCTAGGTTGCCTACCCCTTCATTAGAATGCCAACAATGTGTTTTATTGTCCATGTATTCCTGCTTTGTTGACAACCACTCACCCTATTTTCTGCATAGTATCACGGTGACTCAAAGTTGGGAACAATCATAGACAGACTTAAACCCCCCTCCTAAAATTGTAATTCTTAGTAACAAATGTATTTGTTGCCATCCGCAGGCATAGTATGAAGAAAACGAATGATCGTCCGTTTTCTTTTTTTGTTTGCCAATCCCACGTCGAATCTGATGAGTTTACTAAAGTTATGAAAATTCTCATACAGCAGAATAAACAATCGGAAGTAATGTCATGTGTTGTAATGCATTTGTATTGCATTTTCGAACGACAGTTGTACTGATTAAACGAAAATCGGATAATCTGGCTTTTGTACGAAAAATAATTCCGTGCATGTCCCATAGAATAATATCGGATGGACTGTCCTGATCGGCTCTCGAAAGCTCTGTACTAACGATCCGATTATCGTACGATCGTTTCGAAAGCGGCATTTTTCGTACGATTTTCAGATCCTTTGTATGGGGCTTAGGCTGTGTGGGCCATGTCACTACAAGCATCATGCTTTCTTACCTGTAAGTAAAAATAATAAGCTGTTACAAAATTTTTATGTAAGAAGTGTTTTGAACATTAATTTCTACTTCATGTTGCCAGAAAACAGTGCGAATGGTTGTGTGCTCGGTTTATCACCACATGCTGTTACTTTTAATGCAGTACCACGCTGTGCTTATTACTGAGGAATTAGGAAACGCATTACCGAACATGTTTGAACAGTTTGACAAACAAGCGCAAAGTTTTAACAGAAATAAAACTTTTCATTTCAAAATGATGCATTTGAAATGTGGTGCCTGGTAATGTGGTTAAAAGTAGACCACAGTAGCCACAATTTCCACAACCAATGACGTTTTTTTTCATCGCAAAAAAACGACCGTGTGTACGCAGCATAACTACACAGAAATCTATCTAACACTAAGCTACACTAACCTGGACAAAACAACACAAATCTGAGCTTTTAGAAAAGCTGTTGGGTCTTTTGCTTTGAAAAAAGCATTTGGTTTTAGAAGCAGGAAACTCAGAACTGAAAGCACTATAGGAAGCACAATGCTAAGCTCTCAGATCTCAATACACAGGAAAAACGCACAGAAACACTCCACTCTCTCTAGCCACCTTGTGAATCTGCCCCTAATCTCCCTGGATCACATTGCTGCCTTATACACACACAATGCTCTGGCTCTCTGCCCCCCTCTCCCTTTTTTTTTTTTTTTGCTGTGACCCCACTTCTTGTTGGAGGGTGGCTATGTTTGTTTTCCATGGCTTCACTGTTAGCAGTGTAGCCATCATTTTTTCTTACTCCCCAGATGGACTATGGAATGTGCAGGGCTTTTTTTCATGGGGGAACTTGGGGGAACTCAGTTCCATCACCTCTGGCTCAGACCCTTTGGTGCTCACTCACCACAATCACTTGTAAACACAGATATCTGGTTTCTGTGTTTACAAGTGACAGCTCTGCACTCTGTGTGTAACCCACTGAACTCTGTGCTCTGTATGTATTGCAATCCTGATATTTAATGCCCCTTTAAGACTCTTCTACTGTTTGTGAAATCTGATTGGGGTCGTGGTTGAGTTCCTGCACCTATTTCCTGAGGAAAAAAGCTCTGGGAATGTGTAAATGTGTAGTGTGCATAGTGTAGTGCACATGACTGCAATTAAAGCGGAGGTTCACTCTAAAACTACTCTGTCCCATCCCATCCAGCATACTGGCGTCAGCGCCAGTATGCTGTTTTTTTATTTTTTTTAATTGCTCTACTTATGCCGCGTACACACGATCATTTTTTGTGATGAAAAAAAGACGTTTTCTGTGAAGTAAAAAACGACGTTTTTGAAACGTCACTTTTCAAAGACGATGTTGCATACACACCATCGTTTTTTTCACAAAAAGCGAGGTTACGTTCACCACTCTTTTCCATTGAAACTCGCTTCATAACTAGCTTCTGGGCATGCGCGGGTTGAAAAACTTCGTTTGCACGGTGACTTTTTGTGAAACAAAAAACGACGTTTTGAAAAACGACACAAAAAATTCAAGCATGTTGGAATTTTTTTTTTGGTCGTTTTTTTAAGACAAAAAACAACGTTTTGCCCACACATGATCAATTTAAATGACGTTTTAAAAAACAAAGTTTTTTTTCATCGCAAAAAACGACTGTGTGTACGCTGCATTACTGTCTAATGAATAATTTTCTTTTCTATGCTATGCCGCGTCACGCCTTCCGAAAATAGCCGATTTAGGACTCTGCTCTTCCCGGCGCTATACGGCGCCTGCGCACAGACCTAGGAGCTGACTGCGCAGGCGCCGTATATATCCGAGTCCTATGGCTATGGCGCGCCACGCCCTCCGAAAAAAGCCGAAATAGGACTCGGCTTTATACGGCGCTTGCGCAGTCAGCTCCTAGGTCTGTGCGCAGGCGCCGTATAGCGCCGGGAAGAGCCGAGTCCTAAAACGGCTTTTTTCGGAAGGCGTGACGCGACATAGCCGCGCCATTCACCCGCGGTGGAGAGAAAAGAAAATTATTCATTAGACAGTAAGTAGAGCAATTAAAAAAAAAACAGCATACTGGCGCTGACGCCAGTATGCTGGATGGGATGGAACCTCCGCTTTAATTGCAGTCATGTGCACTACACGATGCACACTACACATTTACACATTCCATAGTCCATCTTGGGAGTAAGAAAAGATGATGGTTATGGACAGAGTAGTTTTAGGGTGAACCTCTGCTTTAAAGCTCACTGTTCTTTCCAAACAAATGGAAGTACTGTAAGACCCCTTTCATACTGGGGCCGCCCGTGCGTTAGCGGTAAAGTGCGGCTCGTTTTGGAGGCACATTACCGCTGTTTAAGTGGAGCTTTTCGGCCACTAGCGGGGCGCTTTTAACCCCAAAGAAGGGGGGGGGCTCTTCTTTGGGCTTGAAGAGGTTGTAAAGGTTCGTTTTTTATTTTCTAAATAGGTTCCTTTAAGCTAGTGCATTGTTGCTTCTAGGGTTGTCCCGATACCACTTTTTTAGG
Organism: Rana kukunoris; assembly: GCA_029574335.1. Taxonomy (NCBI): domain Eukaryota; kingdom Metazoa; phylum Chordata; class Amphibia; order Anura; family Ranidae; genus Rana; species Rana kukunoris. The sequence goes on along the minus strand of CM056050.1, from coordinate 188,229,197 downwards.
ACCGAGTTTAAGTGGAGCTTTTCGGCCACTAGCGGGGCGCTTTTAACCCCAAAGAAGGGGGGGGCTCTTCTTTGGGCTTGAAGAGGTTGTAAAGGTTCGTTTTTTATTTTCTAAATAGGTTCCTTTAAGCTAGTGCATTGTTGCTTCTAGGGTTGTCCCGATACCACTTTTTTAGGACCGAGTACAAGTACCGATACTTTTTTTCAAGTTGTCTCCGATACCGAAAACCGATACTTTTTTTTAAATGTGTCCCCAAATGCAGCCATGTCCCCCACATATTCAGCCATGTCCCTCCAGCCATGTCCCTCCAGCCATGTCCCTCACATATGCAGCCATGTCCCTTCAGCCATGTCCCTCACATATGCAGCCATGTCCCTTCAGCCATGTCCCTCTAGCCATGTCCCTCACATATGCAGCCATGTCCCTTCAGCCATGTCCCTCACATATGCAGCCATGTCCCTCCAGCCATTTCCCCCATACCTTTCAGCATTCATTTCAATAGCTTTTTTGCCCGCGCGTATAGACACTCCCCCTTGCCTGGGATTGGACAGATCACGATCACCCATCCAATCGCGAGCAAGGGGGGAGTGTCTATACGCGCGGGAACACTACAGCTATTCAAATGAAAGCTGTGATATTCCCGCAAAACGTTTAACCCATGCGGCGGCTTTCGATGCTGTGGCGCGATGCGGCGGGGGGTGGGGAGTATTCTATTTAGGTATCGGGGGTATTTGCGGGAGTACTGGTATCGGTATCGGGACAACCCTAGTTGGTTCACTTATGTTTTTCTTCAAATTCCCTTCTAAATGTTTTTTTTTCTTTGAATTTCTCACTTCCTGGTCCTCCTCAGTAAGCTGTTCTGGCTGACTAACCCCCAGCCAGAACAGCTCAGATGATGGAGGCAAGCTTACTGAGGAGAAACAGGAAGTGAGAAATTCAGACAAAGAAAAAAAACATTTAGAAGGAAAAGGTAACTAGCACTAGCTTAAAGAAACCTGTTTAGAAAATTAAAAAACAAACCTTTACAACCCCTTTTAAGGAGAGGTTAGGGTGCTCATTATTATTCTCTATCATACCTATAGCACTATTATTCTATTACAATAGACTGAGAAGTTTTTTTGTTTTTTTTTTGTAATTAACACACTTATTTCTTCATTGAGTTAGGCTGGCCATACGCTATACAATTTTCTTATTCAATTTCCTTCAGATTTACCTTCAACCATGTAGTGCAAGGGCCTGCCTGATTGCATACAAATTGAAATTGCACCCACAGCCACCCCGCAACCCCTTGTGGTTTGGTCGGGTCAATCACACCCCCACACCAGAGCTCTTTCCCCCGAGCCCACTTTTTTATCTTTTGTAACCCTATTAGAGCCTCTAACTACATTCTTAAAAAAATAAAAATAAATATTGGAATCCATGCGTCCCGCACCCCGCATGTAGATTAGAGGCCAGGACGCATGCATAGGGTGCGGCCTCCACTGATCTAAAGGAAAGTTGCACAAGAAAATTGTATAATGTATGGCCAGCCCTACTCTGATAAGGTTGGCCAATATTTGCATCTAAATGCAGCATCCGTTTCGATGAGACCTCTATGGACCTATACACATGGGCATGCTGCAGTGTGCAAGCAGTGCCACTCATATTATTTTGGGATGCAGCGGCTGCATGGACTCAGAAGCTGCTTCCAATCTGACAGCGATGTGGGTACACGGCCCCTAAAGATGTATGGATGTGTGTTTGTGGCTGTACATAAATAATTGCATGGAAGGTCTGGATTGGAACTAAACCTACCCGTCTTTACTGTACAAATGATTTTTTTTCCAACGGTGACCTCTGCTATAAATAACTTTTGTATGTGTTGTTTTTACCATTATGTCTAACTATGTGAAATATCAAGGTCACCATGTCTTAATCTGCAGCCTGCTCTTATTCTTTCCTCTGGCAAGATAATAAAGTTGCTTTTTGGAAGTGGAGTGCACTTTTCCTGTGTAATCCAGTGTTATTCAAGCCAATTGCCTGTGCTGATTGTTACAATAACAACTTGATAAAAGTGCTGCAGAGCATGACATTGAGTCAAAATATGTCCATGTTCTGTTTGTTTCCTTCATCCTTGCTGCACGTACTTGGAGTTCTGTGTGTACTGGAGGGAAAAAATAATTCTAATGATGCATGCCAAAAATTTCCCAGTATAATTCAGATTATTGGGTACTTTCAGATATATAAAATGCTGGTGGCCTGGGAAGTACAATACTGTGCAATTTTTTTTCAAGCGTAAAAAAATGCTGAATATAGACAAGTTGGTTCTAAGGTCCCCGACCTAAAGAACCAGCGAGGAAGGGGTGGGGCCATGGTTGGACTATTCCGGTACTGGTAATAAGGATGTGAACTGTACACACAAATATTAAAATTAATAAGAAACATTTTTATTGAATACAAATTAAACAAAACATAGATTAAAAGAGGAGTCAATTGTCTCCTCTTTTAATCTATGTTTTGTTTAATTTGTATTCAATAAAAATGTTTCTTATTAATTTTAATATTTGTGTGTACAGTTCACATCCTTATTACCAGTACCGGAATAGTCCAACCATGGCCCCACCCCTTCCTCGCTGGTTCTTTAGGTCGGGGACCTTAGAACCAACTTGTCTATATTCAAAATTTCTGGATGATGGTACACCCCGTATATATATCCCTTATTTAATTTCTACCTACAGAGGCTATATTTCAATCGTAAAGAAATGCTGTAAAGTAAGAATGCTATAAAAAAAATCTACTATAAATCAACTCAAAATTTGGTGGGACTACCCTTGGCTTTTAAACTCTTATGCGGCGTACACACGATCGGAAATTCAGACAAGAAAACCGTGGATTTTTTAGACAGAATTTTGGCTCAAACTTGTGTTGCATACACACGGTCAAACAAAATTCTGACCGTCAAGAACGCAGTGACGTACAACACTATGACAAGCCGAGAAAAATAAAGTTCAATGATTCCAAGCATCGGAATTTCCGACAAGAACTTGTCATGTCGGAAAATTTGAGAACCGGCTTTCAAATTTTTGTTGAAAATTCCGACAGATAAAGTCAGATGGAGCCTACAAACGGTCATAATTTCTGACCAAAAGCTCACATCAAACTTTTCTTGTTGGAAATTCCGACCGTGTGTACGCGGCATAAGGCCACACATACAAGTGCAAATTTTTTTCCTGCAATTACGGGTTGCAGAAAATAAATAAACGGACTTGTAATGGTTCCCTATGGGATCGCGTCCGTTAGCACACACGGAGACACACGGAGCGGACCGAAAAACGGTCCGCTCCGTGTGAAAGGACCCTTAAAATTGAGGATGTTACTAATTGTATGAAAATTCTCGTACAACAAAGACTTTTTTTGTTGTCTCTGATCATACACAGTTTATTGTATCTGATTTTTCTCGTACGAAAACAGTGCACATTAAAGGAAAATGGTTTGTTCTGTACACGTATGAGGAAGTGGTTGGCCAAATGAAAGACCCATCATGCTTGCTTCCTTTGGACATCGGAAGATATCCAGCAGGGCCATCAGCACAGACCTGGTGGAAACTAATAGGACACCTATCTACTGTACGGAGAAGTCTGGCCAGAAGTGTTCTTCATGGAAGAATTGCAGCCAAAAAGCCATACCTTCCATGTGGAAACAAAGCTAAGCGACTCAACTATGCACGAAAACATAGGAACTGGGGTGCAGAAAAATGGAAGCAGGTGCTCTGAACAGAGGAGCCAAAATGTGAAATATTTGGCTGTAGCAGGAGACAAAGGGCTGGAAAGCGGTATAACGAGTGTCTGCAGCCAACAGTGAAGTATGGTGGAGGTTCCTTGCAAGGTTGGGGCTGCATTTCTACAAACTGAGTTGGAGATTTGGTCAGGATCAATAGTGTCCTCAATGCTGAGAAATACAGGCAAATACTTTTCCATCATGCCATTAGGGAGGCATCTGATTGGCCCCAAATGTATTCTGCAGTGGGACAACGATCCCAAACATACAGCTAATGTCATTAAAGTGGAGTTCCACCCAAAAATGAAATTCCTCTTTTCTGAACCCTCCCCTTTGATTTCCCCAAATGTTAATTCCTTTCTACCCAGTGTCAGTACATATTATGAGCACTGATCACTGTATAAAGCTGGCCATGCATTATACAATTTTCTTATTCAATTTCCCATGGATTTACATTGAACTATATAGTGCAAGGGCCTGCCTGATCACATACAAATTAAAAGTGTTTAGGTTTGACCTCATATATATTCTATGATTTTGGTCAATCTTAAAGGGAAGTTGTACAAGAAGATTGTACAGTGGAACCTCGGATTGCGAGTAACGCGGTTAACGAGCGTTTTTGCAATACGATCAATTTTTATGTATTTTTTTAATCCCGACTCGGCTTGCGAGTGTTGTCTCGCAAAACGAGCAGGCATCAAGCCTCTGCGGTGTGCAGTACTGCATTTGGCCAGAGGTGCGGGGGGCGCCGGTGACACTCAAAGCCGTTCGGAAATACTCGGAAACACTCAGAAATACTCAGTTTCTGAGCCTTTCTGAGTGCAGCCAAACTGTCTGAGTTTCTCTGGCGCCCCCTCACCCACCTCTGGTCACACGCAGTATTGCATGGCATAGAAGTCAATGTGGAACAAATTATTTTGGTTTCCACTGACTTCTATGGGGAAACTCGCTTTGATATGCCAGTGCTTTGGATTACAAGCATTCTCCTGGAACGGTATCATATGACCCCTTTACATCAAGCCCCCCCCCCCCCCGTAGTGTCCTCTGTCCCCTTCCTCCTCCAGTTGTGTCCTCTAACCCCCAAAAGCCCCCCTGTAGTTTCCTTTGTCCCCCCCAACATACACACGGCGCTGTGTAGGTAGCACTAACTTGCCAACATGTGTTCAGAGTGGAGATCAGGAGACAGCATAGTGCTGGGTGGAAGGCAGGAGCGGGAGTTGCCGGAGTTCATAATAGCAAGCTGGTGATTGGTTACTAGTACTGCCTAACAACAAATCACTGAGCAGCTCCTGTCCTCTAGCCAGCTTCTGCCTCCCGCTCTATGCTCTGCAGTTGACAGGAGAGCTCTGGCGGTTAAGGGAGGCAGAGCGGTCGTCACGATCCAGCTGTCGGCCCCCACCGTCGCTAGCTTGTCAACCCCAAATTTGACTTTTACTGATGTTGTGCTCCCATTGGGATATCATCTTTTTTTTTTTTAAATGTTTGTTCTTTTAATTTTTTATTTAATTTTTTTTTTTTTTTTAGCTATTGCTGTATTTATGGAGAACTTTGATAATATCAGATGTATGTCTTCTGTGATATTTGCTTGTTGCATACTTATTGTAACTGCCATATTTTCTGCAATAAAAATTTGATAAACAAAAAAATATATATATAATGAAAACAGGTGTTATATAATTATTTAATTACCATTTTGATGAGCTGGGAAAGATGAACCAGGGGAGACAAAATATAGGCAGATGAAACTTTTCCGCACTGGAAATAAAATCCTTTTGTTAATAGAAACCTGTACTGAGGATGAACAGAGGCAGTCACTGTTTACCTCTCTACAAATACCAGGTAACAGGCTGTCATTCTGCTCCAGTGGCTTCAATGCTTCCTAGCTTATGCATTTAGAACATATCGTTCAGCCTTCCATCTTTTCCCGGTTCTAGGTATTGTCAAGTTTTAGAAAATGTCAGCCTCTATATTTCTTTTGCTACATGTTTTGTATTTTCAGAAAGTTCTATTGTGCCCAAGGATAGGCTGAAGGGTTAACGGCCCTCACAAAATTGTCATCAGTGCGATTTTGTTAAAGACGCTGCTGATGTGTGGCAGCAGATGTTCATTGTGTCCTGATTGCCTGTACTGATGGCACTTAGTCAATGTAAAGATGAAGTCAATTCATTTACTTCTTGTCCATTAGATGCTCTGTGTTTTTTTTTGTATAGAACCAATTGACGTAGATGTAATATTGAAGCAGTTACATAGATAGCGGCCGTTGTTGATTGCAGTGGTTGCCAAACCCATTATCATCCTAGTGACGCTGCTCTAACGTGAGCCAATGTAATGGATGTCTTGTACGGAAGCCAACTGAACTGTGTAAGGGCAGACATGAGTTTAGCTCATTGCCACATTGCACTCCTTTGATGGGCAGTCATTAATCTACTTGTTGCTTTGTTTCTACTCTATTTAAAGAGAACTTTTCACATTCTGCAACAAAGGCTTGGATTGAGGCAAGCTATTAAGTACAAGGCAGTTTTTGTATCATTTCTTATAGTGGGGCTGACATACACTAGTGTCCTTTTTTTGGCTTTCTGTGCTTTAGGGATTGTTGCAGCTCCCTAAAAAAAAGAACTTAAAGTGCTACTAAACCCACAACACTAAAATCCGTATGTATATGCAGTAAAACATGCTTGTTATACTCCCCTAAGGGGTTAGTCTTCTCTGATCCGCCCTTTCTATTGTCACACCTCCCACCATTTTGAGATGGGAATGAGGAACACCTACTAACAAATGTATGTAGGTATAGGACATGCCCCCTGCCACACCCTTAAAGGAGAATTAACCCCAAAAAAGTTTAATTAAATCCACAAGGACTTTTTTATTTTTTTTACCACTACTTTTCCTTTATATTGGCTTTTAAAATGTACAAATGCAGCAATTTAAAATTGGAGTGGAAACTTTAGCACTAAAACGCTTTTTGAAAGATAAAAAGTGCATTTTATATACAACTATATAGTTTAGACCAAAATGAGGGACAAATGAGGGGGAAAAAGGGACATTGCTCGAAATCAGGGACAGTCCCTCGAAATCAGGGACAGTTGGGAGCTATGTACTGTCCCAAACCACCTTCTGATGGTGCAAAGCCTTGTGGGCACTCTGCACATGCTCAGTTTGGTGTGTATTACTAGAGAGGGCTTTTGTTTGTTTGTTTTTTTGGGAGGGTGCATGTGATCAGCATAGAGCCAATCGGCTTTGTCCAGACAGAGGGTCAGGGGTCCTACAGACTCATAAGACGGTTAGAGTAGAATTACAACTCCTACAAGCTTTAAAGTGGATTTAAACCCCCCCCAAAAAAATGTATGTCACAATGTAGAGTATAAGATTTCCTATCATCTGTGCCCAGTCTTGCCACACAGAGTTAATCCAGTGCTGAGTAATCCTCTTGTAATGTTCAGTGCAAATTAACATAATTCCAGATAAAAACTTGCCAAATTATAAAGTCCGTTTCTCTGTTTTTGCTTTCAGTGAGAGGTTATTTACATATCTAGCTTGGACATGTTTATCATATGTTATGTTTTGTTTATCATAATATGAGGTGATCCAAAGTTCATTGTATATTACCAGGATGTGTTATGTGTTACCTGTTACATGTTATACCTCATGTTATGATAAATATAACATAACGTATGATAAACATGTCCAAGCTGTCACTCAAAGCAAGAAGAGAGAAAACAGACTTTTAATTTAGGCAGGTTTTTATCTGGAAGGCTGTTCATTTTACTGAACATTGAAAGAGGATTACTCAGATCTTGATTAACTCTGTGTGGCAAGACTGGGCACAGATGATAGGAAATCTTATACTCCACATTGTGACATCCTTTTTTTTGGGGTTTACATCCACTTTAACCAGACACTGATAGAAGTCACATGACTGCTGTATACTGCTAATGAGAAAAGGTATTTAGCAGTTTTTATTTACTAAAAAAAATGGCATTCTCATGTTCTATGTACTGTGGGAGAGCAGATATAGTGAATGTAGGGTCCTGGGTTTAGTAACACTTTAAAGCATTACCATATTGAGAGAACAAATAGATAGTGGTGTATATAATAAAGGAGTAAACTGTATATCTTTTTAGCTTATATTTCCCATTAAATGTAATCTTTTACATTTCTCTGATCTATATTTAGTATAGTAGTAGTTGGAGAAAAACTGAGCTTAGCAGTGCTCCTCAAAGCATCCGCTTTGTTTTTAATAAGTAATGTTTCTGGTTACTGCATTTTTCTCTTTGTTCTATTAAAAAATAAACACAAGAACAAACACTTTCCCTAGGGTATTTCTCCCCATTTCCTGGTGTTTGTGAATATACAGTATATATTGTCCAGAAGCACTACATTGAATAAACTCCTATTGGAGCCAACTGTGTTGAGAAGAAGTTGGCTGTGTAAATGCTTGAGCCCTGGATCAGTGCAGATCTCATTACAATGATAAATGTGTTCATTATTTGTAAATGTTATGGTAAGCGACGGACAAAAAGCTTAACTAACTTTTACAGCTTTATCAATTATCTTTTGGACAGTGGTATGAGTTTGTAAAAGATTTGAAAATGTTCCCATCATAAACAAAAAAAGACCAGTTTTTGTGTTGACCCTAACGATAGACAAATGGACTTTTGTGACTAATAAAACTATGGAAAAAAATTACACTATTGGTATAACACAAACTACTTCTGACCTCTGTGTTTTCCATTCCACCACGGCCGATGCTACCACTAAGCAACCCTAGGGGGCAGCCACGGCCCAGGGGTGTAGATAAGGGGGTTACAAACCTCCCCACCCTAAAGCATCAATCAATGGTGCAGCAACTAGGCTAGTGTAACTGCAGGCCTACCAGCGGCAGGAGCTGCCAGACTGTTTAACAGTAACATGCCGCTAGGACTCGGGGGATCCCAGGTGATGTCAGAAGACCGCAACATATGATGGGTGCACTCTACATCACTGCAAGTGAATCCCGCAGACTTCCTGTAGTGCAGGTGTGGGATTGAGCAAGCGGCAGCTCTGATGAAGGAGAATCCTGCACTCCTGAACTGCGCAATGAAAATCTTCCAATGATCGAGGTGAGGGAGAAGAGAGAAAACAGATGTTTTGCCAGGAAAAACGGGGAGCTGTCTGTTAGAAATGCCTGTAACTTCCCCCTGCAGATTTTGTACGTTTGGCAACTTTCAAAAAAACAAAGGGTCTTTAATTTTTATCATAGGTGTATTTCAAATGATTAGAGACAGAATATCAACCAAAAATCCAGAAAAAAAACCCACACAATATAAATGTTATAAATTGAGTTGCCGTTTAGTGAGCAAAACAAGTATTTGGTACCCGCAAAACATGACTTGGTACTTGGTGGAGAAACCCTCGCTGGCAAAGGTACAGAGGTAAGACGTTTCTTGTAGTTGGTGACAAGGTGTGCACACATCTCAGGAGGGATTTTGGTGTACTCTTCTCCTTTTTATTTTTTTACAGATCATCTCTAAATCCTTAAGATTTCTTTGCTGTCGCTTGGCAACTCAAAGTTTCAGTTCCCTCCATAAATTTTCTTTTTTTTTTCAAATATAATCTTTATTGAATAACACCCCAAGGGGAGAGGTCCCGCTTTCACAGCCAGTATAGTTACAGTCAACTGTTACAGACACATCAATAGTATATTTCTTATAACTGGGTCTATGCACGACAGTACAGTGTAAAAAAATATAAACCTGAAAGTATCTAGGAGTATGCACCATCCAGGAATCCAGGGTTTCCATCTTGGTGATGGCATCGGAAGGTACGGGACCCCTCCACTACCTTTTACGTTTTCTTATGAGATCTCATAACAAGCAAGGTATAGATAAGGAAAGAAGATGAAGAATAGAAAGAAATAGGAGGGAATGGGCACACAAAGGAGGGGGGTCCATAAATTTTCTATAGAATTAAGGTCTGGAGACCGACAAGGCCACTCAATGACCTAATGTGCTTCTTCTTGTGACACTCCTTAGTTGCCTTTGGCGGTATGTTTTGGGTCATTCATATGCTGAAAGACCCATCCATGATCTATCTTCAGTGGCACATGTAAAGTTATGCCAATGAATATCTAAATGATTCAGAGAAGGATTGGGAGAAATGGCTATGATCAAAAGAGACAAAAAACTTTGGCATTAACTCAACGTGCCGTGTTTGGAGGAAGAAAAATGCTGACTATGTCCCTAAGAGCACCATTCCTACAGTCAAGCATGGCGGTGGAAACATTATGCTTTGGGGCGTTTGTCTGCTAAAGGTACAGGCCGACTTTGTCACATTGAGGGGGCCAATGGACGGGGTCATGTGTTGCAAAACCTTGGATGAGAACCACCTACCCTCAGCCAGAACACTGAAGATTGTCATGCTAGAAGACCCATCCACAGGCTATGACTCAAACATATGGCCAAGGCAACAAAGGAGTGGCTCAAGAACAAACACATTAAGGTCATGGAGTGGCCTAGCCAGTCTCCAGACTTTAATCCTATAGAAAATGTATGGAGGGAGCTGAAGCTTTGAATTGCCAAAGGACAGCCACAAAACCTTAAGGATTTAGAGAAGATCTGTGAAGGAAGAGTGGACCAAAATCCCTCCTGAGATGTGTACAAACCTGCTCACCAACTACAAGAAACGTCTTACCTCTGTGCTTGACAACAGGGGTTTCTCCACCAAGTACTAAGTTATGTTTTGCTTGGGGATCAAATATTTACTCACTGAACTCAATTTTATAAAATTTGTGTTGTATTTTTTCAGGATTTTTGATAAATATGCTGTTTCTCTATCATTTGAAATACACCCAAGATAAAAATGATGGACCCTACATTTCTTTGTAAGTGGGAAAACTTACAAAATCTGCAGGGTATCAAATCATTATTTTCCCCACTGTAATTATTTTGGAATTTGGGTTTGTAAAAGTTTGTAAAAGTGGTGTCATTAAGAACTATTTAACTTAGAATTTAACTTAGAATTTGATGCAGGCCCTTTTAAAGGGCCATATTGATTTCCTGTTTTTTATAGATACAAAATTATTTTCCCACGCCAAGTAGATTAACATATTTAAAATAAAAACTATTTTATTTGTGTCTAGAAATCCTTAACTACTGAATTGGGAACCCCAAAATAGCAAAGGTGTTCTTTGAAATGGGTGTCATCTTGTGTAAAAACCATCATCTTCTGACTGATAAGACCTTTAATCAGGCTTTGTTAAACATACTGTGCAGTCATATTTCAAAGACAAAAGTACATTTATGTTGCTACTACTGTATGAGGGCACAGTTAGAAAAACTCCAAGAAGGACCCAGAAGAAACCTAAGCAGGTAGGCATGAATTAGTGATGATGATGACCAGCTCTTCTGGTTTTAGGTGACTGTCATGCAATAGCTGTGATCTCAGCCGATTCTCATACGGCTGTAGTGCAGTGATAGCTGGGCATTCTGGAGACACATTTCCCTTTCTGTTGCCAGCCTAAGGTCTTTGGGGATTCAACCTTAACGTTTGTAATAATATTGTTCCGCCTTATAAATTTTGTTAGTTAAATGAACTGACATTGAATATCGATCCTTTTACATGTTTTTAATTTTACTTCACAAAACTGAAATCTGATGCAGATCTTAATGGTCTTCGATTTATCTAGAGCAGCCTTTTTTTAACCAGTGTGCCCAGGCACCCCAGGTTCTGTTTCTTCAGGGGTGCCTTGGTAAAATCCCTAATATTGTATACAATCCAGCAGGTGGAGCAAGCCTGCCTTTAAGTGTGTGTGTGTGTGTGTGTGTGTGTATATGTGTATATATATATATATATATATATCTATATATATAATGTGTAGCACTGATATTCTCCCACGTTGATGTGTGTTTGTATAGTTTAATAAAACGTCTATGGACATTGCTATGTTTGAGTATTTGGAGCCATCTAGTGACCAAATACTGGTAATGCAAATATGTTTTTCCTGAAAGAAGCACAAAAGACTAGACAGGAAGTGACTGTTGTTTTGGGAGGAGGAGGCTGACCTTTTTCACCCAGGAGGTTTGGTGACCTACCCATGAACACCTTCTTGAGCAGTGCAAGCTGGGTAGGAGATAAAAGCAGCCATTTTAGGTCTCTTGGAATCCTGTGGCCTGCCTGAGAGGACCTGTGGGGAGACGGTGGCCGGATTGCAAAGACCCAGAGACACTCATCCGAGCATCGGAGGACGGGATCCACCCAACAACTGAAAATAGATGTCATATTCTAGGTTCTTCCAAGTAGAATCCTTGTTTGCCCTCTCTGTCAGCACTGGGATCACTATAGTGAGTGAGGGAGAAGAGAAACAATGGAATGGGGAAGCACAGAAGCTTAGTGGTTAGCACTTTCACCTAGCAGCCCTAGGATTGTTGGTTCAAATCTCAACAGTGGGGGAGAGAATAGAAAAGTGAGGGCGCACCAGTCTTGTGCGTTTATCCATTCATATGTTTATTAAAAGAGAGAATAAAAACTAACCAGCCTTGTTCATTATCCTTTAATATGTTTATTAAAAAAAATAAAAAAAATACTCGCAAGCATATGAAAGGAACTGCAATATAAAAGCATTTAACTTATGGCAATCTATCTAGTAAGACCCCTTTCACACTGGGGCAGGACGTGCGGAGGCGCATTGCCGGCGGTATTACCGCAGTCTCCTATTACTTTCAATAGGAAGGAGTGGTAAACACACAGCTCCTCTCACTGCTCCAAAGATGCTACTTGCTTTTACCTCAGCTCTCCGGCTTTCACATTGAGGATGCAGTGCAGGATTTTTTTAGGCGGTATTTCGGTGCTATTTTTAACGCTAAACCACCTGAAAAACTCCTCAGTGTGAAAGGGGCCTAATAGAAGTCAACAGATGAGAGAGAGGACATGTGAATCCCTGCTGGCTGACGCCTTTCGAAAGCTTGTGAGTATTTTTTATTCTTTCTTTTAATAAACATATCGAAGCTGGTGCACCCTCTTTTCTATTATCTCCCTATATGCTAGGCTATACCTATCCTTAAAGTGTCACTAAAGGAAAAAAAAAGTTTTCATTTAAAATAACAAACATGTGATACTTACCTCCACTGTGCAGTTCGTTTTGCACAGAGTGGCCCATGTCTTCTGGGTCCCTCGGTGGCTGTCTCTGGTCCTCCCCGCAATTACTAACCACAGTCATGGAAGAGCTCGATTGATGGTTCGTAATTGCAGGCGCGCTCCTCTGATACAGTGAGTGGCCATAGCCGCTCGCTGTATCACTCGGCCCTGCCCCTCGGCGCGCCGCATCACTGGATGTGATTGACGGCAACGCCAGCCGTTGGCTGTGCTGCTCTCAATCTATCCCAGGGGTCGACAATATCTAGGCGCCAGGTCGCAATTGCGACCAGAAATTGTGACCTGGCGCCCGCGGCAGCTGGTAATTGAGGCCGCGGCTATGCGGCCTACAAGTCCGCGAAGCCGCGGCTTCAAATACCGGCCGCCGCGGGCCCGCCGCGATCGCGGGGAGGAGGGGGAGCACGGAGGCACAGGATCCTTTGCGGCCTTGTGATGTCCCAAGCTCTTCCTTCTGTGAGCTGGCGCTATCTGGTGGTGGCCGTTTGGCATTACAAGTTAAACAGCAATTCTAATGTAATTTTTCACTATTTTTACTGCCAGCTCCTTCCCTCTAATTAGAACCCCCAAACATGATATATATTTTTTATTCCAACACCCTAGAGAATAAAATGGCGATCGTTGCAATACTTTGTGTCACGCCGTATTTGTGCAGCGGTCTTACAATCGCACTTTTTTGGAATTTATTTTTTATTTTTTTTTAATTAAAAAACAAAACGGTAAAATTATCCCAATTTTTTTTTTATATTGTGAAAGATAATGTTACGGCGAGTAAATTGATACCCAACATGTCACGCTTCAAAATTGCGTCTGCTCGTAGAATGGCGTCAAACTTTTACCCTTTAAAATCTCCATAGGCGACGTTTAAAAAAATCTACAAGTTGGACGTTTTGAGTTACAGAGGAGGCCTAGAGCTAGAATTATTGCTATCGCGGCGATACCTCACTTGTGGTTTGAATACCGTTTGTGTTCGCTTCTGCGTGCAAGCTCGACGGGACGTGTTTTCTGGCTCCTAACTTTTTTAGCTGGCTCCTAGATTCCAAGCAAATTTGTCAAGCCCTGATCTATCCGCTCTAGCGAATCAGCAGCCAGGCTGAGCAGCGAAGAGGATATCTGGACCGCGCAGGACTTTCGAGGTGTCAGGTATGGCGGTATGATTCTGTCTGGAATTACGTACCAAAAGCGGTACAAATATTTTGCATGGAAATTCTGCGTTTTATACTGTAGGCCTGCAATTTTTAGGAATAACTCACTTAAATTTGTCCAAACCAGAGTCTAGTAGACATCCCGGGTATGATAAAGTTTGAAACACAAAATCATAAAATTATAATATAATAAATAACTATAAATAATTATAACAAATAATAATGTAATTATAATAACAATTATTCACTAATGTAATCAAATCAAAATCACTGAAATTTGCTCAGTTGCAGAATTGTCGCTGTCATTACTTTTATTTTTTTATGACGAATTTCCCCACAAATCGCTATCGCTCAATTCTGCAAGTGATTATCATTTATTATCGCTGTTTTCTAGCTGCTCTAAAATCACTTTTGACATAAAGGGACACTTTTGGTTGCTATGGACAATCTACAGTTTGCAGGCACAAAAAAAATGTTTTTATTATGTAAAAGAACATGCAGGGCACTGGGCAGACCACTAGGGACAAGGGGGGTGTGTACTTTTTACATACAGTACTGTAATCTATAAGATTACAGTATTCTGTATGTAATGTGTTTGTTTACTTTTTTGAATTTGCCGCCGGTCTCCGCCCCCGTGCGCCGTTACGTCGCAGGGAACGGAGATCGGCGGCGCGCGGGCACTGTGTGAGTCGAATGGAGGACGCCACTCGCTCACACAGTGGGGATGCATCGCTGGATCCAGGGACAAGGTAAGTACAGTAACCCTGCCTGGATCAAAGGTAAGCCAGCGCGCGCTGCAGGCTCTGCATATTCACCCCGAGCGCGACTCGGGGATATTGATATTTACATAAAAAAAACCACCCCGAGTCGCGCTCGAGGATACCGGCAGGGGGGTTAAGGGCAGCAAGGCCAGAGACATTATCCATCCTGAACTTTAGATCACCTGATCAACACACTTCTGCACTTGTTTGCCGCTATCAAATCTCAACACTACCTGCCTGGAGTTTGTATGTTCTCCCTGTGCCTGCGTGGGTTTCCTCCAGGTACTCTGGTTTTCTCCCACACTCCAAAGACATGCTGGTAGGTTAATTGGCCCTTATGCATGAATGTGAGATGGGGACCTTAGATTGTAAGCTCCTTTTTCTGTAAATGTCAAATTATTTATGCAAAGCACTGCATAAATTGGTGGCACTATAGAAGTACCTGTATAAATAAATAATACTAGTCAGTACCAGTGTGCAAAGGTTTACTTGCTTTATAAGAATGCATCACCTCTGATGTAAGGTGTATTACGTGTGTGGATGTTGCTGCATCATGTAAAACTATATTTTTTTTTTCATTTTGTTTTCATTTTTCAATGGGGTGCCTCGAGATTTGTCCATAATTCTAAAGGGTGCCTTGACTGGAAAAAGAGTGAGGAACACGGATTCACAGTGTGTAAAATGAGTTCTCCTTTATTAGACTTGGGCCCCCCCTTGTACACACGATGTGAAAATCGGATGACAGATCGTCCGTTTTTTTTTTTGAATGCTAGTCGTATATATCAAACATTAAGAGCTTACTAAAGTTACAAAATATCTCGCACAACAGAATAAAAAAATCGCAAGTGATGTCATATGTTGTAGTGTATTTGTATTTTCAGATGACAACTGTACTTATTAAATGAAAATCATATGATCTAGTAATGTGTGAGAATCATTTAAATGTTTGTCCGATTGGATAATATCAGATGACCTGCCGTGATCCCCTCTCGTAAGCTCTGTACCAACCATCTGCTTATCGTACGATCGCTTCGAAAGCGGTATTTTTCATACGATTTTCAGATTGTGTGTACGGGCCATTAGGCTGGCCATATATTATATAATTTTCTTGTACAATATTCCTTTAGATTAACCAAAACCATATAATATAAGGTCAAACCTAAACACTCTCAATGTGTATGCAATCTGGCAGCCCCTTGCACTATATAGTTGAAGGTAAATTTAAAGGAAATTGAATAAGAAATTGTATAATGTATGGTCAGCTTTAAATGGGCCTCTCCATTCACTTTTCATGGAAAGGATTTAAAGGATTACAATGGGGACACTAGTTCTGTTGACAAACAGGGATTCCCTTTTTTCTTTTGAAGGTATTTTCTCTCACTTCCTGTTTTGGCTATGAAACAGGAAGTGAAGGGGGTTCTTCCGAAATGGGCAAACAGTTTTTAACCTTCCCTTACTTTAATTTTGCTTTTTTCCACTTTAGAAACACCTTTAGTCAGGGGTGGCAAACTCTATTTCATTGTGGGCCGCATCAGCATTATGATTCCCCTCGAAAGGGCCGGATGTATCTGTAAGATTAGATGTCCAGGCAGCGCATCCACTCCCCTTTACATTAGATCAAGAGCCACCCACCATCAGAAGTAGGGGTGCAATGGATCAAAAAACTCACGGTTCGGATCGTTCCTCGGAACAGGAGTCACAGATCGGATCATTTTTCGGATCAGCAAAAAAAATAAAAAATCTCCCTCACTGTAATATCCACATCTCCCCCCCCCACTGTAATATCCACATCTCCTCCCCCCCCCCCCACCCCTGCAGTGGCGTCACTTGGTGCAAAAAAATAATAAAAATGGTGTCACCCCCCCACCCACTATGGTCCCCCCTCAGTACAGACCCCCCCCTCAGTACAGACACCCCACAGTAGTGAAGACCTCAGACGGTAACCCCCCCCAGTAGTGCAGGCCTCAGATGGCAACCCCCCCCAGTAGTGCAGACCTCAGACAGTAACCCCCACAATAGTGCAGACCTCAGACAGTAACCCCCACAATAGTGCAGACCTCAGACAGTAACCCCCACAGTAGTGCAGACCTCAGACAGTAACCCCCACAGTAGTGCAGACCTCAGACAGCGGCGTGTGTTTCCCCCCTCCCCCTCCTCCTCTGTGGGTGTGAACAGAGAGGAGGGCCGCCACCGGGTGTACCAAGATGGCCGCCGCTCCGGAGCTAGGCCAAAGCCGGGGACTTTCCTAGGCCGAGGCTCCGGAGCGCTCTGTGGATCGCGGGGTGTGCCGATCTGAACAGGGTGATCCGTTGCACCCCTAACCAGAAGTTGAGTCCTCCCACCCTCCCTTACATCACAGTGCACCCCTCTTACCTTATGCTGCTGCTGGGAAGAAGCTGGATGCATTGCTTGAAAGCAGAAAGTACAGGGTTCTTGAGGAGGACCAGAGGAGGTCTGGAGCCCTCCTGCAGCTGTAGAGGTGCGAGGGCCACATGAAATAAACTTGAGGGCCGGATTCGGCCCGTGGGCCTTGTGTTTGACACCTGTGCCTTTTTAGGTATTGCAGTATCAAATGTTTTTACATTTATTAGCTGTAGATTTGTCTTGGAAAATACAATGGTAACATTTCATCAGAAAAACCCTGTACTTTGAAAGCATAGCATATTGCCTCATTTTTTATCATTCAGCAGTACATGACTTGTAGAAATCTGCCTACTAGGCCATGGCTGTGTTTGCAGATCATTTAATGAAGGACATCTGGCATAACACGATGATCCCAAGGTACACAAAGTACTGCCATATATTGTTTGGTTAGTTGCACATTATGTGATCCTGCTTACTTCCGATTATAATTGACAAGTAAGGTAATAGAGTTGATATGAATACATGTTGCTCCTTTTTTTTTTTTTTTACAAGACCTTGGGTATTTTTTCTTTTCTTTGCTCTGCCATAAAGAAACTACTCATTACACTAGGTTAAGAATGAATATTTAAACACTGTACTTTAAATTTAACTAAAAAGACACACTTCTACTGAATCACAATCTATTTTTTTTATTCAGGGTAGGGGTGGACAGGATTCAGGTTCCACATGTGTCGTTACTGCATGACCCCAGTGCTCAAATGTTCCCAGCTCCCAAATTGCCCATGATGAAGGCTTCTGCTAGAAACATATTTTCTTGGCCAGAATCTTAGGAGTGGATTTTCCATTTATTGTTACAGAGCCAGTGGCATATCTAGCAAACATGTTTTAGCATTTATATGTGACCAGACCCCTCAGCCCAGCTTTCCAGGGCTTATACCCTATGACTAAGCCGTCTTTAAGGCATGGCAAAAGGGGCAGCTCCCAGTCATTGTTGTGGGGCCCAAAGCAGCTGCCCCTTGAGCCTACACTAGCTGAAAATAGTTGACAAGTGGAATTGGGAGGGCCCAAGAAGATGTTTGTCCAGGGTCCAATCAGTATTAAAGACAGCCCTGGCCCAGGACAAAATGCAGGGGTGGGGCTGAGTGGAAACATGTAGGCTGAGGCCACTCCTTGAGCGCATAAGCTAGTTGGGCAGAATGGCGATTTCCGCAGGCCTACAGGGCTTTGAAAAAACACCGCTTTTACAGACATTTGATATTTTTGTTTCTTCAGTCTGCACCTCCTATGCTCACCTATTTGTTTACGCATTCATAGACAATGACAGATGTGTTAGCAGAGGATGTTAAAAGAGAGCGTGTCACCTGAAAAGACAGAGTTGTTACCAACACCCCAAATAAGTCGATTATTTCAAATAAACCCCCCCCCCCATAGGTGTGGGGCTTTTGAGGCAACTTTTTTAGAGAATCACAAAGATAAACAGAAAAAAATATACATACTGTAGATTTATTAAAGTAATTGATTCAAATCTAATGGGAACATATGTCACCATATAGGACCCAAGGAAAACAATAAAAACAATGGCAGTTGATACAATTCAAAGATGTAGATCTCCTTTTTTCTTGGGCCCGTCAAGTTTCAGGATTTCAGTGTCAATCCCTTCATTAGGGTCACTTCTTTCTTTTAGGGAGAGAACAATATAAATGACAATCTATAACAAAACACAGAAATGAGTTGAGCATGTAGGACGTGGGTCAAGAATTTTTTTTTTTTTTTTTTACAGGCTGTAAAAAAAAAACAAAAAAAAAAAAAAAACACATGACCAGTGCGTTCAGGAAATCAGCTTTTGAGCAGTAGAAACACTAAACACTAGTAGGGAAAGGAAGTCCTAAAAGTCGCACATCACAGCAAAACCCAGTGAGGAGGTGTAGGACAGCCTCAACCTGGGCTCCAACTAGGCTATGCCCCAACACGTTTCTCTCATCCCCTGGAGCTTAATCATGGACATATTAAGGATTACACTCTGGGGTGTAGTGAAACGCATTGGAGGCGTGGACTGGCTGGAGCCAGGGCTGAGGCTGTCATACACCACCTAACAGGGTTTTGTTGTGATTCGTGACTTTTAGGATTTATTTTTCATACTGGATGTTTTGAGCTGGGACAAGCTCTGTCCTTGTCAGTACTCCTAGCAGTTTGTCACGCAAAAGCACCTGGGAGTGTCTTGGCTCCTGTCATTTGAAAAAGAAATGCATCGCTCCAGGTGACAAAATCCCTCTACTAATCTATTACCTCTGCACATGGAAAGGTTGCTGGCCCTGTATGCATCAGGAAGCATAAAATGAAAATTCTGGTTCCTTAAAATCACCTTTATTGATCCATGATAGAAAAACGACGATCCATACAGCAATGGGGGTACAAATACAACACAGCTAATGCGTTTCACATTTTCCCTGGTGCTTGGTCATAGCTGATGAATACAAGGTTAATACGTGACTTCTGTCTCTAGAGTGTGAACCAACACTTTCTGTGAAGAAACTATATATCCCACAATCCCTGGGTCTCTCAGTCTAGTGCTCTGCAGGTGCAGTAATTGGATCTGAGACTGCCACAAACAGGCTGAGCAATAAGACTGAAAACCTTAGACCAATGATCACTTGGTTTGTCAGTCACTGGCTCTCTTCTCTGCCCCCCCCCCTGCTCACTGGAGCACTGGGCTGTGGAGGGGGTGGGAGCAGCTGACTCAGGCTCTCAGTGGCTCACTTAGAGGCTGAGCCAGGTGCTGATCCAGGGTTGTAAGCAGATCCAGACTTTATTGTTGCAACCTTGCCCCAGCCTGGACCGGTTTTCTATCAATAAATGTCTCACGTCAAAAAATGCCTCTGATGGGTCTGCTAGTGCGCAATACCAAACGTCACTCCAGCTGATATTTTGATCAGCTGGCGTGACGTCAACGCAGCGCATTTGCAGATCGTCAGAGGCATTATCCAACGCTATGCAAACAGTGGGGGAACGTATTTTTCAGATTGAGCCTCGCTGTTGCGGGGCGGCTTGTGGGTGTGTTGAAGGGTGGGTTTTGTGTGTGTTGCAACCCGCCCTTAGACACATGCAAAACCCGACATTCAACACACCAAACACATCCTGAATGAATGAATGAATGAAGAACTTGTATAGCGCAGCACAGGGAATTTTGTAACATCACAGGAGTGTGAGTGCTGCCGACACCCCTAATCGAATAGAAGATTGAAGGATTCCCCCAGGGGAGGGGCTTTATAGGCAGCAATAGTAAGCGTATATATAGTAGTACCAAAAACAAGAAATTATTTTATGAAAATCAATAAATATTTAATTATATAGAAAAAAGATCATACAATATGACATAATATAACACTTAACAAGTCATAGAGTTGCAAAAAAATTGAAACTGATCCACATAAGTAAACTCTACAAGGCCCTGTATAGCGCAGCACATGCGAAGTAAATCGCCTCTGGGCGCTTGTTGTTCCTGTCTCCTTTGAGATCAAAAGAGATGAGCCTTAATCTTTCTCCTGAAGACTAAGTAGTTCTCCTCCAGTCGAATGCTGGCTGGTAAGGCGTTCCATAGTCTGGGACCTTGGACAGCGAATCTCCTGTCTCCTTTGGACTTGTATCTGGCTTTCGGTATCTGAAGCCGATTTTGATTGTTGGATCGTAGAATACGATTGGGATTGTACATTTTTAATTTTTCGCATAGATAATGGGGAGCATTCCCATGGATACATCTATGCGTTAGACAGAGTGCTTTAAAGGTGATTCTGTCTTTAACTGGTAGCCAGTGAAGGGATCTCAACGAGGGTGAGATTGATTCCCAGGGTTTTTTCCCAGTCACAAGTCTGGCGGCCGTATTTTGAACGACTTGAAGACGAGCGATTTGGTACTTGGGGAGTCCGAGGTAAAGGGCATTTGCATAGTCCAATCTGGAGTTTACAATCGCTCCCACCACGACCGCTATGTCTTTCTTGGGAATAAAAGGCGTGAGTCTACGTAGTAGGCGCAGCAGATAGTGAGATCCGCTGACTACTGCCCCTATTTGTGCATCCATTGTCATGTAGGAGTCAAAGATGACCCCAAGACTTTTGACTTTGGCGCTAGGGGTGATGACTTTGCCCAGAATGGGTGGGGGGATCCAGGTTGTTATCGATTGATTGCTACGCTTGGCGTGAAACAGGAGAAGTTCTGTTTTCGCTCCGTTGAGTTTGAGATAACTCTTTGTCATCCAGTCCTCTATCAAAGAGAGGCATGTCTCTAGATTGAGGTGGTGATCCTTTTTATTGCAAATGCGGAAGTACAGTTGCGTGTCGTCTGCGTAAGAGTGATATAGCAGTTTTTGGCTGCTGATGATTTCAAAAAGAGGACGCAGATAGATGTTGAATAACATCGGCGACAGGGGAGATCCCTGAGGGACCCCGCACGATAATGTGCGTTGTTCCGAAGTGAATGGTCCTAGCTTGACTATTTGCGATCGGTTTTCCAAAAAAGAGGAGAACCAAGATAGATCGCTTTCTGCGACTTTGGCTATTTTAGCCAGCCGAGTCAATAACAGCTTGTGATCAACTGTATCAAAGGCTGCGCTTAGGTCCAGCAGAACCAGAAGAGAAGAATCTCCTTCGTCTGCGGCCTCGAGAACGTCGTCCCATATCTTGAGCAATGCTGTTTCCGTCCCGTGTCCGGGACGGAATCCTGATTGCAATGGGTCGAGTAAGTTGTGGGTATCTAGATGCTGTTGCAGCTGCTGTACCACTGCTTTCTCCATTACCTTGGAGAGAACATTTAGGCCTGTTATGGGGCGCCAGTTAAGTGGATCCTTAGGATCCAGGGTGGCTTTCTTTAAGATGGGTTGAATGAAGCCCTCCTTCAGCTGGGAGGGCATTTTGCCCTCCCTGAAGGATTGGTTAATAAGCTGCGTGACAGGAGGTGCCAGGATGTCGGCGCATTCCTTCAGCAGTTTGGTGGGGATAATATCATTTGGCGCAGTGCTGTTGCGCAGAGTGCCGATGATATTTTTAGTGGTCTGAATGGAGATGGGTTCCAGCGTGAACTCACCAAACTGTGGTGAATTGCTGCCGGTGCTGTGTAAATGACTACGGGGGGGGCTGGGAGAGCAATTGTTCTGCTGAATGCTTTGCCGGATTGCCTCAATTTTGTTAATGAAGCAATCCGATAACTCATCGCAAAATTCTTGTGTATCCAAGTTGGGGGCTTCAAGACATCTTGGATTCATGGTCTGAGTGACCAGCTTGAAGAGTTCGCGGGGACGATTTAGGGCACCATTGATAGCCTCAGAAAAATAGTTTTTCTTGGCTTCGAAGATTTGCTTGTAGTATTTCCTGGTTATTGCCTTGTAGATCGAGAGGTTCTCATCTGAAGAGCTTTTTTTCCAGGCTGCTTCTGCCCTTCTACGCTCTTGCTTCAGTAATGCCAGCTGGTTGTTGAACCAGCCGGAGTTATTTTTCCTGATCTGGGTCTTTCGTTTTGGCGCTATCAAGTCAGCTGACTGCAATAGTGCTGTCACTACAGACAAAACCCACCCTTCAGTACACAGTAAATCAGCAACAGCGAAGCATAATCTGACAAGTACGTTATCAACATATGAGCTGGAGTGACGTTTGGTACTGCGCATGTGCCAACCCACTAGGGAAATTTTTAGTTAGAACACCGGCTCTGTGACATGAGCCAACAGCGGGCTCTCTGCTAAAAATGGGTCACGGGTGCAGAACGAACTGCACTCCTGTGATCCACAGGAGAAGTCCTTTAAAGTGGAAATAACGTTCTGCTACTGTTCACCATTAGCAGGCATGTTTTGTATTGAAGGGACAAGCAATGTCTCTTCTGCAATAAAAATACTTACCTGCCTGTTCACAGCATTTTCTGGCATGTAAACTGAGCTGTGCATATGCAGCTCGGCTTACAGCGGTCAGTCTGACCCCTATGTGTTAAAATGATGGCCTTCTGCCAATGAAGATGGCCAAAACTGGCAAGGACATGCCAGCATCAGTAAAGGTTGGAGGAAAAGCTGCTTTTAGATCTGCTTTAAAAAAAATAATAATAAAGAGTACAATGTCTCTAAAAAAGCAGTGCCTATCACATCATAATGAAGGCTTCCGTTTTTATAATGAATCGGACCATAAACATTGCATATAGCCAGGAGTATTCTGACCTCCATGTCCATTGGAAGAATGTAAATAAAGCAATCAGCCACTCTTGAACACTTAGCAGCATGTCACTTTGCAGACTGTAACAGCTGCTCTTTCATCTGCTAAAGACAGACAGGCCGCTGGCAATGTTCGATAGGCGAGCATCGTTTTTAATTTGATGTGAACTGTTGCAAAAGCAACACATGCTGACATAAACCAAATGGAAAGGTTCACGGAAGAGACCGTATTCTGTCGCATAAATGTCCGCAAGGACCATTTCCAGCATATTTCATTTTTAGTTTATGTCTTCATAATGACGTCTGCAATAAAATGGCAAATCAGTGTGAATGACCTCTTTTAAAAATAGCTGTAAAATACCTATTGTGAGTTGCTGCTCCCTCTAGCCCCCAGAAGAGTTACTTGGCATCTGTGCCTATGACCCATATGGAACCGTTCCCATGACAGTGACATTCATGGACGAATTGTTATCTCCTACGTCTTGGGTTAACCCTTCCTCCTAAGAGGGAAATATACAATTTCCATGCAACCATTAGAAGGCAGAGAAATCCCAACCCAACTACCTAGCCCTAGCTATCCCATCCCAAGTACTTTGATTCCAAACAAATACCGTATTTATCGGCGTATAACACGCACAGGTGTATAACACGCACCCTAACTTTAGGAGGAAAGTTTCAGGAAAAAAAAATCCACAGCCCCCTGCGTATAACACGCAGGCACAGTTTACCTTATATTTTCGGGGTAAAAAAGTGAGTGTTATACGCCACTAAACACAGTGGGCCAGATCCACAAAGGAATTACGCCGGTGTATCTACAGATACACCGGCGTAATTCGAATTTCCCGCCGGCGTGTCATTGTTTTCTATCCAGAAAACAAGATACACTGGACTTACGCTAAGATACGACTTGCGTAAGTTTCTTACACCCTTGTATCTTAGATGCATATTTACACTGGACGCTAGGGGCGTGTCCGTGTTAAATATGCAAATGAGGTAGATACGGCAATCCACGAACATACGTACGCCCGGCGCAGTGTGTTTACGTCGTTTGCGTAAGAGTCTGTACGGCGTAAAGATAAAGCTGCTATAGTGAGGCGCAGCCAATGTTAAGTATGGACGTCGGGACTGGGTTGTATTGGACGTCGTTTACGTCGTTTGCGTAACTCGTTCGCGAATAGGGAATTGCGTATATTACGTACACGTCGTTTTCATTGACTATTTTCAACATGATTTCACGCATGCGCACTAGGGTACGTCTACGGCCGGCGCATGCGCAGTGTAAAAAAAGCGTCGTTTGCGTCGGGTCATTCATAATTATACTAAACCAGGCCCCCCACTAATTAATTTGAATTACACCCGCGTACGCCGGCCCATTTACGATACGCCGCCGTAAGTTACAGCGGCATTTCTTTCTGGATAAGGATACGCCTCTGTGGCTTACAGCGGCGTAGTGTAAATGGGATATGCCGCGCGGGCGTCCCATTTTCGTGGATATGGCCCAGTATATCTAAAAAGACAGTTCTCCATTTCTTTTAGTTCTGTTTGTAGGTATCATCCGCTCTAAAAATACCTTTTTAAGACCTCCTCACGTGTTTCGTCCAATTACTGCTAGATTGCAGCCAGTGCTGAATTTTATGTTTTTTGCTGTTTATCACCTATTCTGACTTTTTAATGTTTATTTAAATAGTGTAATGGAATGCTTCTCCCTCCTTGATCGCACACACATGGTGTTGGGAGGGACTGGCGATTGGCCCCTGGGGATAAATAGTGGAAGCAGATGGAGTGTTTT
Organism: Rana kukunoris; assembly: GCA_029574335.1. Lineage (NCBI taxonomy): Eukaryota > Metazoa > Chordata > Amphibia > Anura > Ranidae > Rana > Rana kukunoris. The sequence continues at coordinate 188,204,072 of CM056050.1, read as the reverse complement.
TTCCATGCCACATAGCTGATGTTTGAACACGAACTGAAACTTTACAGAGCAGTTTTGATGCATCCACAGGATTCCAATGGCTGTCCACCTACAGGCTTGGGCATCTGTTCATAACTGCTGGTAACCGCTTTGCGTGCGGCTACATGCAAATGGAAGTGGCTACTGTCAGCCTGTCTTTTTAGTTTTTATAGGATGAACAGCCACTGATATTCGCATGCCGCTAGTCATTTCAGCTACAAGAATCCACTGATTCTTGCTGCTGAAATCTGGTGGATGCATCAAAACGGCCGTGTGATGGAGGCCTTACCTCTCTACCATAAAAACTACATGCACATCTTATGCAGAAGAAAAACATCGGCTGCAGGTAGGAAGTTTTATAATGCATTTAAAAGTGGTTGTAAACTCCCATAGATGGATTGTACCTATAGGTAAGCCTATAATGCGACTTGCTTATAGGGTCACATGCACTGTTTAGGAGACATTTGCTCTATGTGCAGCTGATGAAATCATTGGTGCATGCTCACTGAAGGAAAGACGGGAACAACGAGATGCGAACGACCTCACAAGGCTCCGGCCAATCACACATCTGGAGTCCACAAACCCAGAAGGAAGACAGGTTAAAATTGGATACGGCCTCCAGCAGTGACAATGCATCGGTGGAGAGCTTTGTTTGCAGGGAAGGTTCACATAATGTGCTAGTAAGCGTTGCATACTAGCCCATTATGCTTTTACTTTAAAGGTCAGAAAAAAGTTACCATAGATAAAAAAAAAGTAACCCAGCGGTATACTTCCTCTTTAAAATATTTAGAGTGCACCTGTGCATATACCAGGGGTAGTGAATTAAAATTCAAGGAGGTCTGGTCACTAAAAAAAAATTCCGGGCAAGGTCCGAATCGTAAGTCTGTGGCATAAAAGATTGTATGCCTCTTTCCGTTTTTTGGTGCAAGCCACACTTTTCTTACTGTTTCCTCCACACACTCTGGTATTACTCTGTAAGTGTAAATGCCCCCAATAGTGTGCCCCCTCACATCATTTGTCCCCATCAGAGTGCCCCCTTACATTAGGTGCCATCATTAGAGTGCCCCTTTACATCAGGTGTCCCCATCACATTAGGTGTGCCCATCCGAGTGCTGCTTTACATTAGGTGTGTCCATCAGAGTGCCCCCTTGACATAATATGTGCCCAATCTGTGTGCCCCCGCTGACATGTGCCCATCATCATGCCCCTTATTTTATGTCAAGGGGCACTCTGATTGGTATATTTATGTTAAGGGACATGCTGATGGGCACATTTTGTTGTGCCCCTTAACATTTAAATGTGCCCATTAGAGTTAACATTAACATAAAATGAGGGACATGCTTATGGGCACATTTTATGTTAAGGGGCACCCTGATGGGCACATTTTGTGAACCTTACATTAAATGTGCCCATTAGTGTGCCCCTTAGGCACAGTTTCTCTTATCATTGTGCCCCTGTAAACACCCCACATACCTTAAGGCAGGTAGGGAGCATGAGCCAGCAGAGGTAACAAGCTTCAGGGGGTGAGAACTGCGCCGGGAGTTCTGATGAAAGGGGCGGGCGTGCATATAACATTGTACCTTGCAAACAGGGACCTGCAGGATGACGAGTAGCAGGGGGCTGCGAACGTGATGCCTCATCTGGTGGCCCGGTCAGTGTTCTCACACAATAGCCAATTCATTAAGATCGCCAAATAACGTCACTTCCGGTTACTGTAAACCAGTATTCGATTTAGATGACTTGTTGTTTTGACACAACACCGGCAACTGTGTACACTCCGGTATTGACACAACAGCGGGTAATGAGGAAAAAGTTGCTGCCACCAACTTTTGTTGGATAATATTGGACTGGGCTAACAATATTCGCTCATAATACCGGGTACTGCATTGTATATGGTTCCTGGTTTGAATAAAGAAAAGATACGTATGGACAGCCGCACTCCGACAGGTCTTTAACCCCTTCCATACAGGGCATTTTCACCCCCTTCCTGCCCAGACCAATTTTTAGTTTTCAGCGCTGTTGCACTTTGAATGACAATTGCGCGGTCAGGCAACACTGTACCCAAATAAATCGTTATGTTTTTTTCCCCCACACAAATAGAGATTTCTTTTAGTGGTATTTGATCATCTCTGCGGTTTTTATTTTTTGCGCTATAAACAAAAGAAGAGCGACAATTTAAAAAAAAACAATATTTTTTTCTTTTTATTTAATACATATCACAATATTTTTTTTTAAAAACTTTTTTTTCCCCTCAGTTTAGACCGATACGTATTCTTCTACGTATAAAAAACGCAATAATCGTATATTGATTGGTTTGCGCAAAAGTTATAGCATCTACAAAATAGGTGATAGATTTATGGTATTTTTTTTTTTTTTTTTTTTACTAGTAATGGCGGCGATCTGCGTTTTTTTTTTTTTGTGACCGTGACATTGCGGTGAACATATCGGACACTTTTGACACGTTTTTGGGACCATTCACATTTACACAGCGATTATTGCTATAAAACTGCACTGATTACTGTGTAAATGTGACTGGCAGGGAAGGGGTTAACACTAGGGGGCGCTGAAGGGGTTAAAATGTGTCCTAAAGTATGTTCTAACTGTAGGGGGAGGGGGACTCACAAGGGGAGGAGACCGATGTGTGTTCCTCTGTACTGGGAACACACATCGATCTCCTCACCGCTGACAGGAGGTGGATCTGTGTGTTTACACACACAGATCCACACTCCTGACGTGATTGCCGGAAATCGCGGGTCCCCGGCGGCAATCGCAGCCGTCGGGCACGCGCTCGGGATCGCGGGTGGTGCCGCGGGCGCGCGCGCGCCGCCGGCGGAGCACGCGCCCTAGAACGCCGTGAAGACAGGACGTTGTGCAACGTCCAGTCTCATCGGCGAGGGGATGACCATAGCGTCATTTCCCTATGGGCTGGAATTGAAGGGGTTAAAAAGGGTAGCCTTTTAATGTAAAAAAGGAAAGGCACTACAAGAAAAACAGCAAACAGTGGGATATAACAGCTGACGCGTTTCTCATTGAACAACAATGCTTAATCATAGCTAGTCATCAAAATCTCCAATTCCGGTCACTGTAAACTGTCAGGAAATTACATAATTGGAGATCTTGATAAATTGGCTATTTCGATGAAACACCTGGAGCTGCGAGAGAGGAAATAGCAATGGGCTGGGTGCACACGCATTATTTGCAATTGGCTGGGTGCACACGCATTGTTTGCAGGGATGTTCGCAGTCCCAGCAATCATTGACTGCATGGTAGGGATGTGACACTGTACACTGACGGCCTGACGGTCCAGACAGGAGCATCGCTCGGTCCGTGTTCGGGCTGCGGGCCACCATTTGACGGCTGGACTATACTATGGATGATAAACTATTTACAAATTCCTAACAAGTGGTAAAATAGCTTTTAAACAAGACACCCATGAATTCTCTAGCTGCTTGTAATATGAAGTAATTCATTCTCAAAGATCACAATTTAAATTTCTAACCATCGATCAATTTTATTTTTAGGGTCCCATCAGAGGTGCCTGCATGATTCTGGTACCAATGCTATTTGATAAAACAAGCAGCTTGACACAGTTATCATTCAGATGTATGGCTAATACTGCCACTTGACGGGTGGTCTGCCTATTATAATCCTCAAAATGCCAACCCACAGTGTTGAATCCACATGTATTGCATGGTTGCAGGGCAGTTGTGGTGCAGTTTAGTGGTAGTACACCCACTAAATGCAACACGGGCGTAGATTTTGGTGCTGACATCAAGCCGCTGCACAATTCTGGGTCGACATCGGCTTCTAGATGTGAGTTTATCGATTCACTGTCCTTTTACTTCTTACATGTTTTTAACATTATACTACACTATTGGAATCCTTCTCTGGCTCGTGGTGAGCTTTTTATTCATTCATAGTTGGATGCTTTCCAGAGGAGAAGTCTTTTGCGTTCCCATGCTGCAGTGTTTGATCATCATGCTGTTTTGGCCATTTATGGTTCTGTGATGGCAGCTACTCGCTTTGGTGAGTTTGCAATTCACTTGTTGGTGGAGGAAGATCACTGAAGCACTCCTAAGAATAATTGCCTTATTGTCATTACTGATGTCATTACTTTGCACTTTGTCACTTTATTGGACATTACATTGGGATTTCAACTTTATATTTGGACTTTATTTTTTCTAGTATATATATTTGTTTTTAACGATTTACATTTTTTTGAGGTGCTACACTCCCTCTTTGCACATTCCTACAAAGGCTCAGATTTACTGCTTTCTGGTGTTAGCAGCCTTACCCAGTTAAGTTATTTTCTCACAGCACAGATGTAATTTTTTAAATTACTAAATGCAACATGGCATTTCATTTTATGCCACAGCATGTGGCCATGTGTACAGCCCTGAGCGGCAGCATTTCTGTGTTTAGGTGGGTGGCCGTGGGGCAGTAAAACCATGGCTTGGCTACCTGTGAGAATTGGCTTTACTGGTGTCCTCATGACCACCACTGTAATAGTTGTATTCTTCTTTCTGACCACCAATGTAAGGGACATTTTCCCTGTTGACCCCCAATGAATTGGTTTTGGTAATGGTTCCCCGTGACGTGAAAATAATTTTAGGTGTTCCTCCTGGGGTCAAAGGCTTAAACATCTGCTGATCACCTATATTGTAGTCAGCCAAGATGTTCACCCATTTGAGAAAAGCTGAGATTTAAATACCACTGCTGTTTACTTTTGAAAATTAATTTCCCCACAATCCCAATAGCTACAGAAGTGAATGAAGACTTTGAGGCTGGGTTCACACTATTGCGAACTGGATGCGGGTTTCCCAGCATCCAATTCCGATAGCAGAAGATTGTGATCAGCTCTTTAATGTGTGTATATTTAGTAAAGTAAGTCTCATATTTCTAAGTAATATTCTGCTATTCCGTTACACCAAAGTTCTTTATTAACCAAGAACAACTGCACTGCCAGTTACTAGGTTTGTGGAGAAGGGATAAGCTCCTTGTTCCTGTTTTACCCGCTGGGTGGAATATCCTTCTGCAAAGAAAAACAACATAGTAGAGGCTTGTCATTCTTCTTAGCAGTACCTATAGTATATCTATTCCCAATCAGAACTGTCATTAAATTTACTGACAAACATCTGGAGGTGGCCATGCAAACAAAAACTTAAGCATAAACTGTGTTATTATAATTGTTATATTTTGATGTTCCCCTTACCTTGCTATGTTAAAAGCGCAGGTCCATGAGTGTATTATGGTACATATATCTCACCCCAGCCTTATTGGGATGGAAGTTACACAGAACCAGGATGTAGCTGTACTGGGCAGCAACATTTGATAAAAGTAATGCCTTCTGTGAAACACTTGGCTTTGACATTTTTAGTCATGTCAAAGCCAAGGTCATGAAGAGTACCAAGGAAAATAAATGGGGGTCCTCATTATGTCATGCATGAATTTAATGAATACCTACATATTCGTAGTAACTGCCATGCTTAATAATAGGTTTATTATCCAGTTCCTTAGTTTATACGTTGAGTACGTTTGACAGAGTTTACTGATTTGCATTATTGTAGTCTTCTGTTCCTTACTTTTCTGTATTGTATCTTTTCAGGTGTCTACGGTCATCAGTAGCATTAGACAAGTGTCTAAAGTTGCACTGCAGGAAGATTCCAAGGTTAGCCGTGATGGTGAAGATGCCTTTTATAATTCCCAAAAGTTTGAGGTTTTATACTGTGGGAAAGTGGTCATTGCTTATAAGAATGCTCCGTCTACTCTCGTTGATGATTGCATTGAGAAGTTCTCTCAACACGAACGGCAGCGCCTGAAACTTCTTAGTGAGCAACGCAGTATAGACTCCAGCTCTGACCTTGCTTTGGCCGAGACCGATATCCCAGTGTCTCCAACTGATAGTACATTTCAGGAGCAGGACTCTGAGCCCAATGCCAATTCTGCCTCCAGGAACCATTCAGGGATATTTACAATAGGTAGCCAGAGCAATCTTGGTTCTATGCGGGTATCGTTTCCTGAGAGGATTCTAGAAGACTCAGGCTTTGAGGACCAGCAGGAGTTCAGGTCTAGATGTAGCAGTGTCACTATTCAGAAAAAAGTTTATGATGGAAAGATACAGTCAAGAAGACGACATGCAAGTGCGCCAAGCCATGTCCAGCCATCGGATTCCGAAAAGAACAGGACAATGCTCTTTCAGGTATGTTATAGCCAGGATATGTTTTTGTAAAGACTGCGTTTCATCCAGCTGTACAGGGTTAAAATGGTTTATATCTTAATATGATCCCAGCGCACTTCCCAAGATGGGGTGCCATGTCCCTAATAACAGCAAAGAGTTATAAAGTTTGCGTTTTGGATAGGATTTTGTAGGCACACAACAAAGTCAAAATTATAAAAATTTAAATTGTTATCATATTTAGATATTTTTGTGTGCCTATAAAATCCCCTCCAAAAATCCAAACTTTATAATTCTTTGCTGTTAACATTGTGTTAAAGTGTTTTAAAACCATAGAAATAAAAAAAATAAAAAAAAATAAAGTTATATTTCTATTCTGACTCCGATTGTTGTTGCCTGGCCTGTTTAAACAGATATAATCAGTGAGGACAATCCTCATCAGATAGATTGAGCTCACCAATACCGTTTTCCATCCACAGAAGTGTTTTTATTCTGAAACATCAGGTTACAGCAGATGACAGAATACAACAGATGAATAGATTGTGGTATTTATCCGGTCAAAAGATGATATTGTCTGTAGCTTACTATGTATAATACATGTTCCCTGCTACATGTGGCCTATTGGTTGCATTCATGACACAGGAAATACAATCACAGGAAGAAAGGGTGGAGCATTACATACAAAGGAAGTGTGTCATAACATCAGGGAAAAGACATGGAAAAAACGAGTACATTACTATAAAAGGTCACTAGATGGCAGCATGTGAACTAAATATAAACGTCCATAGAAAAATGGTTCAGAGAAACAATCTATATAAAATCTATGCCCCATTTGGGGGGCACACTGTCTCTCTTTAAGAGGTTCCTATAAACTTTTTAATACAATAATTTTTTTATTTGTGCCTCTATTACCTGATTGATCCTTGCCGGTTTCCCACTTTCTGGTAGTAAAATGACCACGCTATGCATGGAAGCTTATCAGTGTAAAACAATGGGGTAAACGGACACTTTGAGTGTTCTGCTGGTCCTTTATGGTCCACTCATAGACTTGGGGTTTACATCATCTTTAAAGAAAAGCATCATTTGTGTATTCAAAATGTGTTATGTGATTTATGAAACTTCACAACTATTTTATGGATGTGAGCATTGCCACACAAATCAAGGTCTGACAAGTTTGTAGCGTGTACAGTACACTTTGCTATCTTTCTATTCTGTCTTTGTTCATCTGAGCAAAATCTATCTTTTTAACGAGAACATTAGGAAGTTTTTTTCATTTTCCTTACACGTAAAAAGCTTTGAAACTAATTTATTGTCGAAAGACGGCCATCCAAGTGAAGAGAAGGCTCTAAAATACTGACAAATTAATGGTCCAGCTATGTATTTGTCAAGCATTCTGATTCATATCCTCCTCTGTGAGCTTCCAACTTGGCAAGTTATGATAGTACAACACACTTTTACCGAAAGGAAACCTGTGTTGATGAAGGAGAGAGAGAGAGATGTAGGCTGCCATTGCTAACCTCTGTTTTTGAAAATGCTGATCATGTTGACCCAATAGCTTCAGTATTTTCAGTTACTGGCCTAGAACAAATATGAAGGTCGGTTGCTTTTGGTACATTCTGACTTCACTGGCTGCACTACGTGATACCTCAAATAACCTGCCCTTGCTGAAGCTGGCTCTTGTACTAGCCTGCATAATAAAGCTCTGAGAATACCCTTTTTTTCACGTATTTCAAAAGAATTCGACTTTTCAGTGCTGTAGAATGGCACAGGCTTTGTACAGTGAAACTTTCCTGGCAGGATAGCTCAGTTGTGTTCAGACAATAATCCTAATACACCCATGCTCATCCCTACTCTTGAACATTGTTTATCTTCTGGACCAGAGGTCTCCAAACCCTTTGCTTGCCTTCATCCCACACTTGGGGCACTATTTCTCCCACTGATACCAGATATCATTTTGCCAACTGACACCAACAATTAGCACCATTTCTCCCTATGATACCAGCGATGGAGCACTATTCCTTACCCTCATACCAAATGTAATGATGTTTACTTCCACAAAAGTGCCTGCTAGCGCTGGCTACAATCCGTCCGCTTTCAAGCCTGAAAGATCGTAAACTGGCCCTTTGTTTAGAAGGTTTGGAGACCCCTGTTCTGGACTAATACAGTTTTACTTTATTAAAAGCAGAACTCAAGGCAAAAATGAATAGTCAATTAAAAGAAAAGGGGGGGGGGGGGGGGCTTTGCTGTAGTAATCCGCTTTGGTGCAGAGGTTTCCCCATGGTACTTTTTGTCAGCATTTTTTTGTGTCAGCCCATGAACTGATTGGCTCCTTGTACTGCTTCTTCTCGTGCTCCAGCCCTCCTCTACAGGCACTGCAAGAGACAGATACCAAATTAAATGTAGTTACTTGCATTTATATATTATTTTTTTTTTGTTTACAAACTTTTATTAAAGATGTAAATGATAGTACAAATCTAAATGATTAAGGCATATAGAAAAATAAAGATTAAGGCATATAAGAAGTCAGTACAAATATACACGTCAACATATCATTTTAAGGGTATAGAGACATAAAATTTAACTGATTCCTTTTTAAAATGATTAAAAATAGATAAAAATAGATAAAAATCAATCATATAATGTGCCTGCAGGTTAGTTTCACTGGCTTCATGTTTCTGTGAAGTAGAAATAGACACACAGAACAAAAACAAACAAATCCAGGGCAGTGTTTTGTTTTTAAAATGAATCTGGTTCTGGGAAGTTTTAGACACACAGTAATGACAGCTTAGACCACCGTGAGAAAGCTCCCAGCACTGTGGTTATAAGGAAACAGACAAGCAGGAAGTGTGGAGAACAGAGCAGGATTACAGCAACTTCAAAGCAAAAACGAACAATAAGGACATGAAACCAGTACAGCAGTAAGGTAAAGGAAACTTCCTTTAGTGATATTTAATAATCTATTTGAATACAAAGTTGCATTATTTTTGTGCCTGGGCAAAAATATTTTACCTTGGCAAAAAGTTTAAAACCTTAGGGGACCCCTGAAATAATAATCATGGCTGCAGCTCATGGAACCTTGGTGTGATCAGCGAGCTATCAAAGTGATTATTAAAGAATATGTGTTTTTTTTTTCTTTTGTTATTTAAAAAAATATATTTTATACTTACCTGCTCTGTGCAGTGGTTTTACACTTTGGATAGAGCAAGGGAGGGATACAACCCGTCCAGATAATTTTTTTTACCCATCTGTGTCCCATTGTAGAGATTTCCCTTCACTTTCTGTCCCATAGCCAAACAGGAATTGAGTGGAAAACCCTGCAAATTAAGGTAATTCGTTGGGGACCCCCATGTCACCAGAGCTAGTGTTGGAAGTTTTCTGGGAACAACACAAAATGTGTCTTTTTTTTTTTTTTTTTTTTACTTTCTCTTTCATTGATAATAGTAAACAGGAGAAATTGAGAAGGTGAAACTTCTTAAAGGAGTTGTAAAGGCAGATGTTTTTTTTATTTTTTTATGTTAATGCATTCTATGCATTAAGATTAAAAAAATTCTGTGTGTAGCAGCCTCTCCAGCACCCCCTATTTACTTACCTGAGCCCCATCTCTCTCCTGCGACGTCCACAAATATATAAGCCATCCGGGACACTGCTTCTGATCGGCTGAGACAAAGCAGCGGCACCATCGGCTCCCATGGCTGTCAATCAGTCAAACTAACAATCAGGGGAGAGAGGGGATGGGGCCGAGTCAGGGCTCCATGTCTGAATGTATACACGGAGCTATGGCTCAGCTCTGGTGCCCCCATAGAGAGCTGCTGGCTGAGGGGGCGCTTGGTAGGAGGGAGAGGCCAGGCGCAGCAAAGTGGGATACGAGAAAAGAAGGATCTGGATTGCTCTGTGCAAAACCAACTGCACAGAGGAGGGAAGTATAACCTGTTTTATTTTTTACAATCACTTAACAGGGGCTACTGAGAGACATAAAAACGGACAGGCATTCTAACCCCTATCTGCTCTATGCAAAAATAGAAATATGTTTTACCCTTTAGTTATATTTTAAAACAAACCTATTTAATATGAAACTTCTGCTTGCTTATTTCTGTACAAATGCTCATTTCTGGGTCCAACTTGAGATAATCAGTGTACAGAAGGGCAACAGGGCAAGGTACATGGGCGATGCAATACAGCAGGGCATACTAAATGAGGGAAGCAAAACACAGTACATGGCAGTCCAGCAGGAACATTGCATGAGAGCTGGGCATATTACATGAGGACAAGGCACATTACATGGAGGCAGGGCACATTGCATGTGGTTGGGCACACAGTGATTTCCTTCCTATGTAGAGTAATGCAGGGAAGCAGCTGTGATTAGTCCTCTTGTGGTGCACTGTTCTCTGCCAGCCCCTCCTGTCTATCCCATGTGATGTCACATACAAGCACCTGGGATAAACAGGAGGGGAGGAGGGACAGGTGGAGAATAGCACGCCACAACCAGCGGTACATGAAGGCCAGGCACATTATATGGGTCACACAGAAGGGCACATTACAAGTAGCAGTGGTTTCCTTCATCTGCTGAGCAACACAGGGTATTCCTCTTGTGGTGCACTGTTTCCCGCTGGCCCCTCCTGTCCTTCCTATGTGATGTCACATAAAAGCATCTGGGATAGACAGGAGGGAAAGAGGGGCAGCGGGGAACAGCGTGCCACAACTGGCACTATAACAGCTGCTTCCCTGCATAGCTCTGTATGAGTTGGCAGATGGGACATGATCTAGACATCTTAGCTGGGTAGATTGCTGCGGGACCTCTCCAGAGACCCTAGGGTTGCACTGAACCACGGTCGAGAAACCTTGGCCTAGTGTATACCTTTTTTTTTAACAGAGATGTTTTATTGAGATCAAAACGGTAACATAACACCACATGGATACAAGTGCACAGCATAGTACTAAAGGAGGGGAAGAAGAATAAAAAAAGTAAAAAACCAAAGGGCATCTGACGAGCTAAGATAACAATATTAACCTAGCCCCAGCACAGTGTTAGGTAAGAGGGTGAAGACAATTCAACCCTACCACACATAGTAGTAAACAATTCAGGAGGATTGATTCCAGTGCCCCCCCAAGGGCCATCCAGAAGAGGAGAAACAAGAGGAGACACTGAAGAGTGGGGGGGGGGGGGAGAGAGACAGTAGGGAACAGTCATAAGTGTCCGAACACAGCACTAAATCAAGGTCTCCAAACAAAATCAGCCCCTAGCATCTATCCACCCAGACCAGATCTTATCAAACTTTGCCGGGCACTGTCTACTCTTGTATGTGATTCTATACAGGAGCAGAACCCTGTTAACTGAGAGAATCCAGGACTCGACCGTGGGGGGGGGGGGGGGGGGACGCCGCCTTCCACTTAAGAAGGATCTCCCTCCTGGCATAGAAGAGGGCGAAAGTAAGGAACAGTTTGATGTATCTGTCCCCCTGGATCTCCTCCATGTGACTCAGGAGAAGGACCAGGGGGTCCACCGGGACCCGTAAGCGGGACACCTCACCCAGGATCTCAGCCACCCCCTCCCAGTACGGTGTAATCTCAGGACACGACCAGAACATGTGCCAGAACGAACCAACCTTCACTCTGTAGCGCGGGCAGTGGGGGTCTCTTTGGGGGAATATGCGAGCCAGTCGTTGAGGGGTGTAGTAGGCCCTATGGAGGAATTTAATTTGAATGAACCTATCTCTGGCTGCTATAAGTGACGGGATGAACGTGGAGACACATTCCTCCCACTTTTCGTCATCCAGGTCAGGTATGTCAGCCCTCCATTTTTCAAAGGTACGGGTTAACCCAGTGTCATAGGCCACAGTCAAATAGAGATATAGAGTGGAGAGAGGCCGTCCCATGGTGCGCGAGGTCAAGAGGCACTTAACTGAGTCCGACTGGAGTGTAAGTCTGTCCGGGAACTGGGCCCCAAAGACGTGAGGGAGCTGCCAGTACCGAAACGTCCATCGCGGCGGGACCGAGTATCTGTCTCTCATCTCCCGGAAGACATTAGAGCGCCGTCCGAAACAATATGTTTAAGGGCCGTTATCCCCCTACCAGCCCACGCCGAGGGGTCAGGCAGGGAGTGGAAATGAGGGAGCAACGGGTTGCCCCACAAAGGCGTATGGGGGGAAACTTGGGAGGGATTCGCATATATCTGCCTGGCTTCTTTCCAGGCTCTAATCGTCGTTGTCATAGGAACCGTGACAGAGGGAGCCGCCCGAGAACCCCGAAATGCGAGGTTGCTAAGTGCGGCGTACGTACCCAATACGGCAGCCTGCAGTGTAACCGCCGGATTCTGTCTAGGCTGGGCGAACCACCACCTAACAGTGACCAGAACAGCCGCCCAATAGTACAACTGAAAGTTTGGAAGCGACAAACCACCACCCGACAGGGGGAGATACAAAGTCTTCTTAGCTATCCTTGGCGCCCTACCCGTATACCCTGTATTTCCCCGTCCGCTCTAATAAGGGCAGCCAGGGGTTCTATGGCCAAGGCAAACAGACCCGGAGAGAGGGGACAGCCCTGTCTCGTCCCCCTCCCAAGCGGGAAGGGGTCCGACAGGCATGCATTGGTGCAGACCCTGGCCCGGGGAGCAGCATACAATAACTTAACCCAGGAGATGAACTTAGGGCCAAAGCCAAATTTAGCGAGGACCGCCCACAAGTACCTCCACTCAACAGAGTCGAAGGCCTTTTCGGCATCGAGAGAGGCCACTAAAGTTTGACCCGCTTCGTCCGCCCTGGCTATGTGGGTAAAGAGTCTCCTAAGATTTACATCGGTGCCCCTACCTGGCATAAAACCCGTCTGATCGAGGTGGACCAAAGCGGTAATAACCGTATTTAACCTATTGGCGAGGACCTTAGCTAGCAGCTTAGCATCAACATTCAATAAGGAGATGGGTCTATAGGAGGGGCACAGGGAGGGGTCCTTACCCGGTTTCGGGATCACAACTATGACCGCGTCGCCCATGGAAGTAGGGAGAGAATGCAGGCATTCAGCAGCCGCCAGCATCTCCCGCAGTCTAACAGCCAAGACATCAGGGTACTGCTTATAAAGCTCTACGGGCAGACCGTCAGGACCTGGGGTTTTGCCTGGCTGCATAGCCTTAAGTGCCTTTTGCAATTCGTCAAGGGAAATAGGTGCGTCAAGGGCGTCCCTGTATTTATCTGTCAGGACAGGAACGTCGACCTCCTCAAGGTAGTAAGCTAGCTCTTCATCAGCAAAGGCCACCTGTGAGGTGTACAGGCGCTGGTAGTACATGGCAAAGGAGCGATTGATCTCCTCTGGGGTATAGAGGAGAACCCCGTCCCGTCCAAGAATCTGAGGAACCGTCATGCCCCCGGTTGCTCCCTAGAGAGCCAAGCGAGTAGCCGACCTGACCTCTCCCCCTGTTCAAATATACGTTGGGACTGGGCAAGTAACCTTTTTTGAGTCAGGGAGGTACGCAAAGACATAACCTCTGTGGTCAAAGACTGTAGCCTGATGTAGTGCCGGGGATCACCCGAGAGCACATACAGTGCCTCCTGCGCGGCGGCAGCCCCCTCGGCTGCAGCCAACGCAAAACGCCTCTCCCGTCTGACCCGGGCAATAATGGTCTGGTACTGGCCCCTCATGAAGGCCTTAAAGGTGTCCCAAACCACAATTGGCGGGGCTGTGTCCGAGTTAGTGGCCCAAAAGTCATCAAGTGAATTGGGACTCCATGTCCTGGTCTGAAATCCAGAACCGTGAGAGTTGCCATAGCCTACTCGGGGCTCCCGGATCACCCAGGCTCACCAGCAGGGGAGCATGATCCGAGATACCCCTAGGTAGTATTTTGACTTCCTGTACCTTAGAGAGAACTGATTGTCCCGCAAAGACCAAATCGATGCGGGAGAAGGAGGCATGTGAAGCTGAGTGACAAGTGTAGGCCCGCTCCTGAGGGTGTCTCCACCTCCAGACGTCGGTCAGGCCATAGGTCTCAGCCCAGGAGGTCAATCCCGGGGAGGAGGGACCCACACACGCCATCCTGTCCACTGCTGGATCAGGGGCCATGTTAAAATCCCCCAGCAAAATCACATGGTCCGAAGCAAAGTCGCTGTAATCTTATTCAACAGTATCAGGGAGGCCGGGGGAGGTAGGTAGAGGCCCACGATCGACCAGGTCTGAGACATAATCCTAGCATTAATCACAACATATCTACCATCCGGGTCCAGCGCCAAGTCCAGGAGCTTGAAGGGCAGGGATTTATTAACCAAGACGCTCACACCTCTGGCAAAGGTAGAGTATGTGGAGTGGTAGTGGATGGGCACCCAGGGTTTTTTAAGTGCCAACGTTCTGCTGCCCACAAGGTGGGTTTCCTGAAGGATGCAGATGTGAGGGTTGTGGGACTTAATAAATTGGAACACCAGTGACCTCTTAACCGGGGAGTTAAGACCCCTAGTGTTCCAGGACATAATGTTAAGGGCCGACATGTTGGCCATCAGCAGTTAGATGGATAGGATCAGGAGGGCAAAGCTCCAGGAGAATTGGCGCCAGGACCCGAGACGGCCTAGTCCGCATAACGTTAAACATGAGAAGATACCGTGCAAATTCAATAAAACATCTAAACATGACCTTAAAAGAAAACAAAAAACTGCAAACCAAGGAAAAAATAGGAAAAAAGTCACTAATGCAAAACAGCCCGAGGTGGGCTAAATATCCCCCCCCCCACCCTGCTCGTTCCCCCAAAACTGGGAAGAGCTTCCATTCCCTAGTCCCAAATCGGCACGCCGGCTGCAAAGGGGGTGGTAAATGTGCAAGCGGCGAGCTGGAGCCCACCGGTCCTAATCCGGGGGGTGTCCGTTAGAGCCCGTCGTCTCTCCGCTCGCGGCTTCTCCAAGGTGCATAGCAAGCAGGCAGGGGAGCTCAAGTCAAAGGGGAACATGTGGCCCCACATCCCCCTGCCAGGATAAATAACTCCAGCAGCCACGCAACCCCCCCAAAACATCGGGGGGAGGCCGCAGGCTGCGCTCTGCAGGAAGAAGCAGTCTACTCCTGAAGTATTCAGGGGTTCAAAAACGTATGTTGCAACAAACAGTACAAAACGATGCTCTCTCCGTGGGAGTCCCATCCATCCAATGTGCAAGTAAAGGGCAGAACCCTCTCCTCGGTGTCGCCGAAGGTCCTACATGTAAAGATTCAGGATATATGTGTCACGGCAGGGGGGGCCAGGCACCGAGCCGTGGTTCAAGGTCCCACCAGGATGGGGGGTTCAGGGGTTGATCAGCGGAACAGGGGACAACCCTGAGAGTAGCAAAAGAACGTCAGAGGAATAACGAGAAAGAAACCCCCATAGGAGGGGGGTTACTCACGATCTTGCCGTCAGCCACGCCGCGGTAGAGTGTCGAGCCAGTCGGAGGCCTCCCTCGGGGTGTTGAAGAAACAAAGGGATTCACCGTCCTGAACACTGAGCCTAGCCAGGAAGAGGACACTGTATTTGATGTTACGAGCCCTCAGTGCTCCCTTGACCTGGTCGAACGGCTTGCGTTATCTCTGGGTTTCAACGCAGTAGTCGGGGAAGATCATCTGGAGTTTTGGAAGCGAATCTCACCCTGCTGCCTGGACGCACGGAGGACCTCGTCCCTATCCCTGAAATTGAGCAGCCACAGTATGAAAGTCCTCGGAGGAGTCCCCGGGGATCCCGGTTTGGGGGGGACCCGATGCGCTCTCTCGGCAGTGTAGTGGGGAGAAAAACGAGCGTCAGGGAGGATGGAGCGCAGCATTTCCTCCACGAAGGCCGTCGGATCCTTGCCCTCAACCCCCTCCGGGAGGCCAATAATGCGCAGATTATTCCTGCGGTTTCTATTTTCGGCGTCCTCCGCCCTAAACTACAGGGCCTTCACCTTAGTGTGGAGCATACGGAGGGACGCCGACTGCTCCATGGAGTTGTCCTCCACCAGGCCGATGCGCTGCTCCGCTTCCGTGACCCGGGAGCGGAGTTTGTCCATGTCTTGGCAGATGAGGCCCACATCAAGCTGTACCTCCTCGATCTTCGCGGTCAAGGTGGTCTGACACGTCGCTATGGCCGCCATCACCTCCGGCAGCCAGGCTGGCCTAGAGTCCGAGGGGGTAGCAGGCGGTTGGGAGGCCATACGGGAGGAGCGTGTGGCACGCTGCTGCACGTGGTGGGTCTGGTACTGCGGAGATATCTCCGGCTGGAGGGGAAATTTTTACTTCTTTCCCTTACCGGACCGCGCCTGGGGGTTCCCCCGCCTCATCTGGGTAGTGGCAAACAAAAGTTCACGGGGATACAAGCTGCTGGAACGGATATGTAGGGAGAAGCCGACGGAGCACACGGAGGATGCGACCGCTCACGTCGCCATCTTGGACACGCCCCCTAGTGTATACCTTTACTAACTAGCAGAAAGAAAACCCTGCACAGAATAGTGAAGGCCTTGATCTTATGCCAGTTAAATATAAATGTATCCATATTTATACTTTATATCTCGGCTAATTAATTTCCTTCCTAGGATTCCTACTGTAACATGTTAACGCCTCCGTCTCTGAATTATTCTGTTTGTATCTTGCAGCTATACTTTCCTGTTTATTCCCATCTGTGTTTATTTGGTACAGATTCAGTATTATGTAACTGCTTATTTATATTCCTTTACCTGTTAATTCGTTCTGTGTTTATTCCCATGACTCAGAGGAGCATTCAAGCAGCACTTATCGCACATTATTCAAATTTTGAAGTGTTAAATTGTGTTTGTCTCAGCTGCTGCTTCACAGGTATTGAGTACTTTTACTGTTATTTTCACTCTTTATTCGGCATCTATAATTTTGTATAACACGTCTCATTAATACAGCTTTACTATGTAGGTATCTGAATATTATGACATCCCAAACTACATCATAAACATAATGTATCCCATAAAAAGAAGCGGTTTTGTGTTACTAGCCAGCTTCTGTCTCCTAGCAATGCTGCTACAAAGGTTTATCACTATTGCTTCCTGTTTTCATCTAGCAAAGTTTTCTTTTCATTGTTCCATGCCTCTTATATCCCCATGTCTTTTAACCCTCTTTTACCTCGTCCATAGTCCTTGTTCACCTCTCTTTGTAAAATTACAGCTTGGGTAACCAGCCATAATTCAAGTAATTACCTAACATAAGCAAAGACAGTGATGGGCTATAGAGTACAGGAATTTGACAAGTATAATATATTGACACATGCGCTTTGGGATTCAATACAAGTTTAAAGTGATTTATAAATGATCACCTTGTAAAGCAGCCTATTTAGTTTAAAATGGAAATCAAAGGCAAAACCTTTTTGCATAGATATATAATAAAAACAAAACAAAAAACAAAACATAAATATATTTTTTCCCCTTTTTTATGAGTGATCACATTCCCTCTTTTCTCAGCTGGGGAAGGAGAAGTAGCAGCACACTGAGCTTCCCGGTGACAGGCTGTGCAGGGGGTGTGTCAGGACGAGTCTGATCATTGGAGGAGTGGAAGCTGAATACCCAGCATAGCTAAAGAACTGACCATGGTGTGTTTCCCTGCTTAGTGTGGTCAGTTTTTAATAGGAAATCAGGAATGGTAGGAATGCCAGGTTTTGCACACAAAGCAATACAAAGAGAACAGAATATGTTTTGCATACAAAAACATGGTACAGCAGGCACATATCAGGAATATAAATGTTTGGGTAACAAACGATTTAAAGTGGAGTTCCACATATATAAATGTGGAAAAAAAATATACTCACCAGAAAGGACTGTTGCTATGCGGAAGTATCTTTTCTGCCTCTTCCATCACCGCGATCCTCTTCTTCTTCGTCTTGCGTTGCGGTGTCTTGTGGTGAGTGGGGCGCGCTGCCTTCTGGGAACTGTGTGTAACCCAGGAGGCAGCCGCCCATTCACAAAGCGATGTGCGAGTTGCGCATGCACAGTAGGAAATGGGCAGTGAAACCGTAAGGCTTCACTGCCTGTTTCCCTTAGTCAGGATGGAGGCGCCAGGACCGAGTGATCACTGTCGGGGGCCCATCATCGCTTGCGCCTAGGACAGGTAAGTGTCCTTATTAAAAGTCAGCAGCTACACTGTTAGTTGCTGCTGACTTTTAAAAAACAAATTGCGGGTGGAATCCTGCTTTAACTGTTTTTTTAAGGTAACCTATACTCTTCTTTGATGAATTTTAAAGCTGAACTGCACGTATGATCCCAATTACATAGTTAACCACTTCCATACCAGGCACTTACGCACCTTCCCGCCCAAGCCAATTTTCAGTTTTCAGCACTGTCGCACTTTGAATGACAATTGTGTGGTCATGCTGCACTGTACCCAAACAAAATTGGCGTCCTTTTTTCCCCACAAATAGATCTTTCTTTTGGTGCTATTTGATCACCTCTGCGGTTTTTATTTTTTGCACAACAACTAATAAAAGACAAAAAAAATAGAAAAAAAGAAAAGAAAATTAATTTTTTTTCTGTTAACTTTTTGTAAATAAGTACGTTTTCTCTTTCAATTGCAGGCACTGATATGGCAGCACTGATGGGCACTGATGAGGTGGCACTGATGGACACCAATGAGGTAGTACTGATGGGCACCCCGATGAGGTGGCACTGATGGGCACTGATAGGCGGCGCTGGTATGCGGCACTGATGGGGACTTATAGGTGGCACTGATGGGCACTCATAGGCGGCACTGGGCACTCATAGGCGGCACAGATGGGCACTCATGGATGGCACTTATGGGTGGCACTGATGGGTACTTATGGGTGGCACAGATGGGCACTGATAGGTGGGCACTGGGCATGGATTGGCACTGAGGGGTGGCACTGATGGACACTGAGGGTTGGCACTGATGAATCTATGTTTCCAGTCAGTGCCCATGTGTGGGCACTGACTGGCACCCTTATTTATTTTTATTTTTTTACTGGCATGTTTTTAAAAAAAAAAAAATCCGTTTTTTTTTTTTTGCCCCCTTTTTTTTAATTTTATTTTACTTTAGCCCTTCCAGTGTGGGCACTCCCTGGTGGTCTAGTGTGGGCATCCGAGGGGGGGGCTGCGCTGATAAACAATCAGCGCGAACCCCCCCTGTCAGGAGAGCCGCCGATCGGCTCTCCTGTACTCGCGTCTGTCAGACGCGAGTGAGGAAGAGCCGTCGACGGCTCTTCCTGTTTACATCGTGATCAGCCGTGATTGGTAGTGAGACTCGTTACCGAGATCGGAGGTGCAGGGTGTCAGACTGACACCCCGCATCACCAATCGCCGCGCTGCGCGCCCCCAGGGGCGCGCGCCGCATGAAATCTTGTAGGACGCTGGACAACGTCCAGTCACGATTTCATAACCACTTCCCGGCCGTCAATCTCCTATTGACCGGGCGGGAAGTGGTTAAGATGGTCCAGCTGGACTGTGGTCAGTGTGCAGTGGGGTAGCTGCTTAAAGTGGATGTCCGCTCAAAAAAAAAAATATTAAAAGCCAGCAGCTACAAATACTGCAGCTTCTGACTTTTAATACTAGGACACTTACCTGTCCTGGATTCCAGCGCCGTCCGCAGAAGAGGACGAGCGATCGCTCGTCACTCTGCTGCTCCCCCCGCCATCCACGGTGAGGGAACCAGGAAGTGAAGCGCTCCGGTTTCACTGCCTGGTTCCCTACGGCGCATGCGCGAGTCGCTGTGTCTTGTAGGACGCGATCGCAACGTCCAGTCACGATTTCATAACCACTTCCCGGCCGTCAATCTCCTATTGACCGGGCGGGAAGTGGTTAAGATGGTCCAGCTGGACTGTGGTCAGTGTGCAGTGGGGTAGCTGCTTAAAGTGGATGTCCGCTCAAAAAAAAAAATATTAAAAGCCAGCAGCTACAAATACTGCAGCTTCTGACTTTTAATACTAGGACACTTACCTGTCCTGGATTCCAGCGCCGTCCGCAGAAGAGGACGAGCGATCGCTCGTCACTCTGCTGCTCCCCCCGCCATCCACGGTGAGGGAACCAGGAAGTGAAGCGCTCCGGTTTCACTGCCTGGTTCCCTACGGCGCATGCGCGAGTCGCTGTGTGCTGGGAGCCGAGTGTTCCCAGCACACAACGGGGGGGGGGGGATGGGGCGACGGGAGGTGACGACATGCCCGTATTCTGCCCGAGAATGCTGGGCCGGAAGTGGGTGGAAATGCCTGTCTTTAGACAGGTATCTGCACCCCCCCTCCCCCCTGAAAGGTGTCAAATGTGACACCGGAGGGGGGAGGGTTCCGATCAGCGTGAGTTCCACTTTAGGGTGGAGCTCCACTTTAAGCCTGGAAGATCATGATGATTGCTGTACGATACACTACACTACCACAGTGATTGTCAGATTCCACAGCGGGCCCTTAGGCATTATATATGAATACTCCAAACTGGATCAATGTAACTTATGCATAAGATCATACCTAGACTTCAGCTTTAATTACTTCACTGGATACATGTACTCAGTGAGTTGAATGGCCTCAGGTGATATACAGAGATAAAACAGATAAGTTGTACCTGTTTAGCTGCAGTCTTTTCTTCTCTGCACCCTTTCAAAAACCTGTATTTCTAAAGCTTGTTTGGATTGTCAGAAAAAAAGGGAGCAGAGAGCTGAAATTGCATACTGCAGAGCTCAGTGAGGAGAGTTCTGAGGGATGATTGAAGAGAAGTGACATATACCCTTTTACACAGCACACAGGAACAGAGCTAAGGCTGTCAATCAGCTTGGGATCCCTCCCTAGTCACTTTTTTTTCATATTGGTGTCAGGTAAACTTATCAGAGGTGACTCTTGCTGATTGCAGAGGAAGGAGGCAGCAGACAGAAATGACACTTAGTGCTCTGGATTGAGACAAATGCACACTGTAGAGGAATATGCTTTGTTCATATTTTATGTCCGAAGTTAGCAGCCATTTAGAGTAAACATGCCTCTACGCCTCGGTGTGTGCAGTGATTGCTTGGCTGTCTATATAAAAAGCCTGGCACTAGCTCGACTAAAGATGTCATGTTCAGGCATCAGTCTTTGCCATCTGCTGGTTGTTTTTCAGCACTGCAGCTAAAAGCCTCTCCTGTGCACACCCAGTACTCGCATTGAAAATGCTGGGAATTCAGCCTTTGCCCAATCAATAAGTTTGCCTGTTTGCTCATGCTCTGGATAGAGGACATTTGTCTGCCTGTACATGCCTTGTATTTCCTGTGAACTATTTGAACTGCATTTGTACAAAGCTTGTCTGCGCTTATCTCGATTATCCACCTAATACCTATTGTTTTACCTAACTTGAACCTGTACCTGGCCTGGCGATTAACCTGCTCACTCCGCTACTGTCTGTTTTCTTTTTCTCCGTCTGTCTTGCACTTCTCTAGCATTTGATATGTTGCTCTGAGTCAGTTGTTGCCCCTGGCAACCCAGCAGGTTTACAAAATGTTGCAAAATATTAAGTGGGTCCCTTTCTGAAGGAGAGCTGGAGGCGAGTTCCTTTCTTCAGTCATTCATCTGTGTATAGCCTGAGATCTTGCTGTTCTGTTATATATTAATAACACAATTGTAAACCAGCAATTGGTAACCTTAATGCATTGCTTGATCAGGAAAAGGGTCATTATTGAGTAATTATGTCTAATAAATTTAAATTTCCTTGTATGAAAATATAGGAAATGTTTTTAGTGCTAGTTTTGAGAGATAAAGAAGTAGCACAATTAGTTAGAAGGAGAAATCAAAGTGACGGAGACCAGTAGCTTTCTCCAAGCCGATAAAGTGCTTTTCAGCTCCTCTTTGGAAACATCCAGATATTAATAGGAGTGCTGATAGTGACTTTAAATAAGCTGCTAGCAGGCTTTCAATAAGCTTCAAGTACTGCCCTGCTAGCAGCTTATTTTAAATGAAAATCAGCGCTCCCATAGGATCTGTGCTCCACATTGGTGACTGGTGCTCAAAATGTTGGGGTGGTGGCACAAACAAACTGAAAAATACAGAAAAATAACAACTGCTGCAGCCACTGTGCCCATCAAACGCAGCCACGGTGCCCATCAAACGCCACATCTGTGACCCCCCTCGCTCTTTCCGTCTGCCTGGCACTTACCCTGTCTCAGTGGGGCAGCAGGTGACAGCGAGCGGTGTCCTCTATGCATGAATCTATCCATTGGTTATAGAGGGGGTGGCTGAAGAGAGGGGGTGGTGCCCATGCGCCCTTATGGATGGACCGCCACTGGTGTGCAACATTAATAAACTGGAGCTGCATTCTACTTTAAAGGCTTCAAAAAAAGCTTGCTGGAAGCTCTGCAAATGCTTTGTAAAAGCTTGCTGTTCACACTGCTCTTATACATGCTGAAGCTCATGTAAAACAGGCCTTAGGCCCCATTCACCCTTGGAACTGCATGTGAATCGCACAGGATTGCGATGCTGTTGCTGTTCGATTCACATGTAGGTCTTTCTCTGCACTGCAATTTTAGCTCATTTTTGAATGGGGTGAAATTTGCACCACAATGCGTCAAAAGTAATGCACTACTCTTGGAAACACTGCAAAAGTACCATGTGATCCGGTGTGGGCAAACATACTGCAGTTGGCAAGCTGTGTTTGGGGTGTCATTAACTTTGCACTGACATCTGCTGCAGATGTTAAGGGCGTTGGGGGACACCAGTGTTCTTTTGTGAACAGGCCCTTAATTTATTGATGTGGTATGACGTGATGCTTGGTTAGCCATATTTAAAAAATCTGACACATTTTTTTTTTTTAATGATTAATAAATCTGCATATTTTACCAGCGTATTTGGAAAGACGGATAATCATGGACTTAATATTTACAATAAAACATCCT
This sequence comes from Rana kukunoris, assembly GCA_029574335.1. Lineage (NCBI taxonomy): Eukaryota > Metazoa > Chordata > Amphibia > Anura > Ranidae > Rana > Rana kukunoris. Next base: position 188,181,100 of record CM056050.1, on the reverse strand, counting down.
TTTACATGATTTGCTGTTGTTCTAGTTTCCTTGATATATTTATTTTTATTTTTAAGGTTGGACGGTTTGAAATCAATCTTATAAGTCCTGATTCCAAAACGGCGGTGCTGGAAAAGAACTTCAAAGATATCTCGTCATGTTCTCAGGTATATGTGTGTTTTTTTTTTTTTTTAGCATTTGTTTATTTAGTGGCTGAATTTGTTTTTTTTCTACAAACAGAATGCTTTATAGTGGTGACAAATTTGTTACAAAAATGCCAGCAAACACAAGCATGTCCCTTTGCTTTCAGATGTAAAGTAATGTGAGGCAAAAAAGCTAATTTGGCTGTACTTCTCCTGTGGATCATAGTAGTGCAGCACATTCTGCACTCCTGTGACCCGTTTTCAGCTCACATCGGTCTAAACTAATTAAAAAAATTACCGTATTTATCGGCGTATAACACAAACAAGCTTATATCACACACCCTAACTTTAGGAGGGAAGCTTCAGGAAAAAAACGTTCCACATGCCCCCTGCGTATAACACAAAGGCACAGTTTACACTTTATTTTTAGGGTAAAAAAGTGAGTGTTATACGCCAATAAATACAGTACTTCTCCACATAGAGCCAGGCAGGTTTGGGCAGCTTTTTCCCTTAATAAATAAAATCATCATTTCAAAACTGTATTTTGCAGTTTAATTGCGATATCTTTGTGTAATATTAAAATGTGTTTGATCTGAATAATTTAAATGTAACAAATATACAAAAAAGGAAGGGGGTGAATACTTTTTACCAGCACTGTAGAGCTGCAAGATTATTTGTGAAGAATCGACATCGCTATCTTTTTCCCTTACCGTTCTTGAAAACAGCATGTCTTAAAGGGTCACTAAAGGATTTTTTTTTTAGCTAAATAGCTTCCTTCACCTTACTGCAGTGCTGTTTTCATGTTCTCATTGTTCGTTTTTGCTTTGATGTTGCTGTAATTCTGCTCTGATCTCCACACTTCCTTGTTGTCTGTTTCCTTATAACCACAGTACTTCTCACTGTGGTCACTAATCAAGGAGGTGTGATTACTGTGTGTAAACTGAAACTAGATTGGGCTGAGGGGTTTTAGACAAACCATCACTGCCCTCTATTGGCTCTCTGGCTCTGTACATCAGAGAGACAGGAAATAACAGCAAAAACGAAACTAGAACTGTAGGTTGATTATATGATTGATTTTTATCTATTTTTAATCATTTTTAAAAGGAATCAGTTAACTTTTATGTCTATACCCTGTAAACAGTCATTTCAGCCCAAATTTATTTTTCCTTTAGTGACCCTTTAAAGGGGTGTTCCACCCAAATGTAATGTTTATTAAAAGTCAGCAGCTACAAAAAGTGTAGCTGCTGACTTTTAATAAACAGACACTTACCTTCTCCGCTCCTCTCCCCCACTCCCCGGGCCGGCATCCTCATTGCGACTGTGGGCACCCAGCTGTGACAGCCTTCGGCTTCACGGCCGGGCACCCACTGCGCATGCGCGAGCCGCACTGTGCATGTGCGCGCGACCCGCCGCTGATTGGACAGGCGATTGTCTAGGACCTGTCAGTGTCCTAGATGATCGCCAAAGGGAGGGGCTGCAGTAAGGCGATTAGGCCTAATCGCCTTACCAGCCCCTCGGCGGAAGCAGGAAGTGGGACAGGAAGTTCCACTCCTCCTGAAGCCCCCACCCCCCCCCCCCAAAAAAAAATTACATGCCAAATGTGGCATGTAAGGGGGAGAGGATTAAGCGGAAGTTCCATTTTTGGGTGGAACTCCGCTTTAATGGTTCTAACAAGTGCAGAGAGTTCTCTCGGCTAGATAAACAAAATCCAGGCAGCCTGCCAAGTTTTAATACAACAGCGAATAAGTGAAACAAAGTATTTCTCCCTTCTTTTATCAATAGAAAGAATTCCTTTGTAGATGAAAGAAGTTTAACCATTTAAAGACCAAACATTTTCTGACATTTGTTGCTTACAGGTAAAAAAAGCATTATTTTCTGCTAGAAAATTACTTGGAACACCCAAACATTATATATATATATTTTTTTAGCAGAGACCCTAGAGAATAAAATAGTGGTTGTTGACATGAAAAACGGTCGTGTGTACACGGCATTAGCACTTGTTTTGTTATAGGAAAGTGTTATCACGATTGTATTTCAAACACATTTATGCTTGTTTGTTATCATATGCTTTTTAAGATTTATTTTTTAATTTTATAGAAGTGGTTTGCTAGTTGAACCATTATTTTTTAACACAATATTTTTCATTGATTAAGTCATAGTGGCATGTACCATTTTTTTTTATTGAGCATAGGCAGCACAATCACATTTTTAATTCCAGCTCATACTTTTGGTTTGGGAACACATTTGGTAATTGCTGCAGCTAGTTTGGTGGTTTGTTTATTTTACTTTGGCAGCATACAATAATTATTTATTTTAGTTAATACCTGATGGCTTGCTCCCAAGACAATCTGTGCACATCCATTGACACACACAATGTGGCTCTTCCTCGCTTCCTGCTCCCTCCTCCCCAGGATTCGATTGACAACAGCAGGAACCAATGACTCCTCCTGCTGCTGTCTCTGAGCCTGTAATGAGCACGAGATCAGCGCTGCTACAGATGGGCACAGTGCTGGATCGAGATAGGACTTGGGTAAGTATACAGGAGGGTGAGGGGAGTGTGCAACTAGTAGTGGGGCATTTTTTATCTTAATGCAGGAAATGCGTTCGGGTAAAAAAAAAATCCTGCTTTAAAGAGGAGCTCTAGGCACCTTCACAAAAAAATAAGTCGGCAACAAATACTGTAGCTGCTGACTTTTTTTTTTTATTAGGTCACTTACCTGTCCAGGAAATCCTTACCCAAACTGATTTTGCTATCAGCTGTTGGGTGCTGCTACCACCATCTCCACTAAGGCAAACTTGCTGTGAAGCCTTGCGACTTCACAGCCCATTCTGGAAGCCTGATGCGCTCTATGAATGGTCTGGCTGCTGGGGAAGCTGGAGGGGGCTGAACTTCCGGCTGAGTTTGCAGCAGTGGACTCAAAATTAGGTTACCCCCCCCCCCCCCCCAAAGGTGCCAAGTGTGGCTGCGGAGGGGGAAGAGGAAGCAGAGCTTCCTCGTTTGAGTGAAGCTCTGCTTTAAGAACCACATTCATGGTTGTGCCTAGCAATTTTACTTGGGGGATGGGATAGAGAGGTAAATAATAAAGGGTAGGTCTATCTTACTGCATGGTCTGCTTTAAAGTACCGGTAGTATCAAATCCAAAAACGGAAATATAATATATTGCAGTCTATCCATTTTTATAAGAGTTTTCTGCATTTGTTTCCTTTTTTTTTCACCTGTTGATGTGACCAGTAACGCTCTTCTTGTCTCCCTCTCCACTGGAGGAGTAACAGAAATACCCTTGGACAGCAGCATTGGCAATCTGGGAGGAGGATAGTATTCAATGCATAATAGCAGATTTAAATGGACTTGACTTACACATTACGGCTGAACTCCAGCTAACATTTTTTTTCAGCAGTTACAGTAACAGGTTTTTTCCTTTTGGGATAAAGGTTTTACATACATAAAAGCTAATCATTGTAAGCACCCCTGTCAGTGTTGAGAAGAACTAAACTTGTATTAATACTCACCTCCTCATTTCAGCGATGTGGCTGTTAAAGTGGATGTAAAGCCTCCACACCCAGTGCAGTGAACAGTCTCAGATGATACACAGGGCTGAATCTCCCTACATGGGTTTTACATGTATATCTACTGTCTTCACATTTATATACTGTTTAGAAAGTTCAGATCATGTTAGGAGATTTTCTCTTCCTGGTTAACACAGAGGTCTGGGCATACAGCCAAGATAGCTAAAATTGTTGATTGGAGGAAAGGCACACACCCCCTCTCATTATAGGCAGAGACTCTCAGAGGTGTTTTGTAATAGGACCTGCTCCCTGCTAATCTATTTTAGCAACCTCCCTGGACTGAAGATTCAGGCTGCTTTTGTCTAAAGTGTCCGAGAATTTGTCAGGCTGATAACAGAGGAACAGTTCAGGAGAGAGCTATGGAACTTAGCTCATTGAAGAGAGATAACAAAATACTGCAAATATATGTGCCCAGCTCAAATTTCATGAATCAGGTTTACATCCACTTTAATCCCTTGCTGTGTGCTTTCATTTTCTCCCTGGCTACTTCTGGGTACCAGGTTTTCAGACCCTTGATTGGCTGGTAAGGGAATGGTATCAACCCAGCACATGCGCATGGGAGTCTGTCATTCAGGCACAGCCAGAATGTACTACATTCAAAGGGCAGCTCAGAAGACTGTGAGCAAGCAGGTAAGTGTTAGTTATTGCAGAAGAGACATAGTATGTCTCTTTTGCCATAGTTTTATTTAGTAAAGGCTTTGTTCCACTTTTAAATAGTTTCTCTCATCCCTTTAACTGACACTTGAGCTGGACAGCTCAGTCTGTCAGATCACCAGGTGTAAATAAAGCTAAAAAGTCTACAAAAAAATAAATCTGGCCACCGCATCTAAGAATTTGTAAGCTGCAGGATATCATTATTTAGTTTTTAGGTTTAATACAGCTTTAATGAACAGGGACTGATGTGGCTGGTTCTATGTATTGTGTGAAGTTCATGGATTCTATTGTTTGTGTTACACAGTGCAGTTGCAATGTTCTGAACTCTTACCTATGTATCGCTTACCCCCGGAGGAGCCACTGGTTAGATTTGGGATTGGCGTATATAAGTTACCTCTGTGATGGTGTCTAGGGGTGATGATGGTGATGAGAGAAGTAATAGAATGTCCAGACCAGGGCTCAAAATTTCAAGTCCTGAACTACTAGCCAGGCCTTAAGAGTTACTCGCCACCAATTGCCCCACCCAAACCCTACCCCGCCCCGCATTCGGCCTCTAAACACGCCCATGCCTGCTCCAGTACATGCCTACCTCCAACGCCTTCCCCATTACATGCCTACCTCCAACGCCTCCCCCAGTACATCCCTACCTCCAACGCCTCCCCCAGTACATCCCTACCTCCAACGCCTCCCCCAGTACATCCCTACCTCCAACGCCTCCCCCAGTACATCCCTACCTCCAATGCCTCCCCCAGTACATCCCTACCTCCAATGCCTCCCCCAGTACATCCCTACCTCCAATGCCTCCCCCAGTACATCCACACCTCCAACGCCTCCCCCAGTACATCCACACCTCCAACGCCTCCCCCAGTACATCCACACCTCCAACGCCTCCCCCAGTACATCCACACCTCCAACGCCTCCCCCAGTACATCCACACCTCCAACGCCTCCCCCAGTACATCCACACCTCCAACGCCTCCCCCAGTACATCCACACCTCCAACGCCTCCCCCAGTACATCCCTACCACCAACACCTCCCCCAGTACATCCACACCTCCGCCTCCCCCAGTACATGCCTACCTCCAATTCCTCTTCCCAGCATATCTCTGCCTCTAATGCCCCACCCCGCTCTCAAAGACCCACCAGCACACCTCATCTTCTGACCTCCCCTCTCCAGAACACCTATGCCTCCAATCTCCCCCCAATCCTGTACATCTGTGCTTTCAATATTCTTCCCAATCCATGATATCTATGTCTCCAATTCCACCACCATTGCCCCCCCCCCCCCCATTCTATCATACCGTATGATACATTAGTGGAGTGAAGTGGAATTGGAGGCATAGATATCATGGATTGGAAATAATATTGAAAGCATATACAGCACAGGATTGAGAGGGGGGGTGGGTGTAATTGAAGGCATAAATATGATTCAGACCTCCAAATCACACACCCCCTCCCCATCCATGATATCTATGCCTCCAATTACACCTCCCATCCAACACAGGCTTGCTCTTAATCCCACCCCCTTCCTTCCAGCACACATCTTGGTAATCCCCCATTTCATCAATGCCTCTGGCACACTGTCATTGTATTTACCATTCTGTAGCACTAGCCATGGGGGTCAGTCATCACTGCAAACTGAGGGTGGAGCGACGTTTGAGCCTGCCCACTTAGGACCGCCCCACTCCTTAGATGTGCAGCAGAACTGAGGTGGAGGGGGGCGGTCCCAGGCGGCTCTTGCAAGTATTGTGCAGTGCACGGTCTGTGTGTCTGGGCGGGGATGTGCAGAACGGAGGGGGAGGCAGTTCCAGCGGCTCTTGCAAGTATTGTGCAGTGCACGGTCTGTGTGTCTGGGCGGGGATGTGCAGAACGGAGGCGGAGGGGGAGGCGGTCCCAGCGGCTCTTGCAAGTATCGTGCAGTGCACGGTCTGTGTGTCTGGGCGGGGAAGTGCAGAACGGAGGTGGAGGAGAAGGCGGTCCCAGCAGCTCTTGCAAGTATTGTGCAGTGCACGGTCTGTGTGTCTGGCGGGGATGTGCAGTACGGAGGCGGAGGGGGAGGCGGTCCCAGCGGCTCTTGCAAGTATCGTGCAGTGCACGGTCTTTGTGTCTGGGCGGGGAAGTACAGAACGGAGGTGGAGGAGAAGGCGATCCTAGCAGCTCTTGCAAGTATCGTGCAGTGCACGGTCTGTGTGTCTGGGCGGGGATGTGCAGCACGGAGGCGGGGGGGGCGCTCCCAGCGGCTCTTCCATGCCTATAGAACAGTAAACTCTGCGAGCCTGGGCGGGAATGTGTGGCAGGAGGTGGAGAGGGACGGACCTAGTCGGCTGACTGTATGAATTGAAATATCGTCGCTGCGAGCCTGTGCACGGCGGAGAGGCACTTGGTATACATTCCTGTAATAGCACAGCCCTGTCATTACTCGCCCTCCTCATTTGTTTACTCGCCAAATGCGAGTAGGCGAGTGCAAATTTTGAGGGCTGGTCCAGACCGTTGGTTGACATTTTCAATGCTTTATTTCTTGTCCAACACCACCAACAGTCAACTCGAGGTAGATAGAGTAGATTGGTGAAAAACAGAATAACCTTGCAGATACAGGCTGTGGATAATAGAAGCAGTCCTGCCTCTAACGAATGGGTTTGTCTCGTCACCACTCCAGCCGGAGTGGGTACAGCGCCCTCCGGACAGGTCCCTCTCACAGGCCTGGCAGCCAGAAAGTCACTGAGAATGCTGAGAAGGAACAAGTCTCTGCCACCGACTTGGCTCTGATAAATGAATAAAGACCTCTGTCACAGGTCCGATACTTGAGAATAATAGAGCAAATCCTTTCAGTCAGTAATTAAGGAGCCACCGACTGACAGTTTTCTGCATACAACCTGTCACTGTCTGGTCACTCAGATCCCCGATGTTTTTGTCTGTGCCCTATTGGTTCACCTGCCTCCGGGTTCACCTCAGACCGACTCCCCACCCCACCGAACAGCGCCCAGCTTGGGATCCTTTTCTTTTGAAGTGTGGGGACCCAGTAAGTCACTGGGGCTCCTTGGCAATTTCAGTTGCTCTGAGCCATGAGGGCCCAGAGTTTGGAACCTGAAGGTGGGTGCCGCACCCGGAACCAGGAACCCGCGAAGACCCTCGGAAAATGGCGCCTGCCACAGATATACCCCCCCAGCATGCCCCGCGAGGGAAACACTCCTCCAATTGGCTGCTGAGAAAGAGCGGCTCTGCCTGAACCCCTCTGGCGCCACCTGCTGCCCAGAGATGAGACTGCATCTCTGGAGCACAAAATGGCATAATAGGGCACAATTCATTTGGGCCCATGCACATGGGTCCTGCGGCCACCCCCTCCCCCCTTATGTTTGGCTTTCTGCTGTGTGTGCATTTGCTTTTGAATATCATTTCAGGTACCTGTGAAAAGGTGTGCTCTGACTGGTCCAGGTAGAGCAGGTGATCAGCTGGAAGGTGCTGGAACCATCTGGACCCTATATAAGGTTGCAGCTGCCGCTGCTCGGGGCTGTTGGCTGGGTACTGGACTTTGCTCCCCACCCCCTCTCCCTGTCGTTGGCACAATTATGGATAAATAGATATGGAATGTTATTTATTATTTTGATTAAACCAATAAAGGTGCCACGGCCATTACAATGCCATACAGTTGTTTGTGTTTTGTTCGTTAGATGTGTTGGGTCTGAGGGGGTGGGTAGTGTGGCCTGCAGTCCCATGACCCACAGGACAATTCAGGGCTGACAGCAGCCCAAATTTACCACAAATCAACCTGGGTGAGAGCAGGTAAGTCTCTCACCCCCCTAAATTTACAATAGCGTCCCTTCTGAAAGTAAGGGGGCGCTACACCTATAATATATTTTCCTGTCACAGATAAATCTATAGGTAAATGTCTAATGGCGCGTACACACGATCATTTTTCAGCGTAAAAAAAACGTTGTTTTTCAGCATGTCTAACAAATGACATTTTCCCAACTTCATCAATAAAAACGATGTTGCCCACACACCATCGTTTTAAAAAAAAATGATCTAGCAAAGCGGGGGGACGTACAACACGTACAACACGTATGACGACTCTATAAAGAGGAAGTTCCATTCGCCTTTGGGCTGCTTTAGCTGATTCAGTGTTGGTAAAAGACGATTTGTGCTTTTCTGTCTGTTACAGTGTGATGAATGTGCTTGCTCCATTATGAACGCTAGTTTTACCAGAACGAGCGCTCCCATCTCATAACTTGATTCTGAGCATGCACAGATTTTTTACGTCGTTTTAGCCCACACACTATCATTTTTTACAACCTGAAAAACGACATAGTTTAAAACGACGTTAAAAAATGCAGCATGTTCGAATTTTTTTTTTTGGTCGTTTTTCAGAACCTGAAAAATGAAGTGTAGCCCACATACGATCATTTTAAATGACGTTTCTGAAAAACATGAAAAAATTATTGTGTGTCTGTTTTCGATGAATGTGGTGTCAGAATGGACAGGAAAGTGTGAATATTTGTCTACATATAGTGTCAAACTAAACCCCTTTGTTCACTATGGTGAAGGTGACTGGATTAAGTATTTAGCCTCTTCTGTTGAATTAATAGATTATTGTAAGAAGCTTTTGAATCTCTAGCTAAATCAAAATCTAAATGAAAACATCATGGCACAAAATTGACAAATTGCTACAACACAGGTGAAGTAATTTACATGCATGAATAACAGGACCGAATATTAAATTATCAGAGTAGGCAGATATTTACTTTTAGAACACCAGTAAATAATTAATGTTTTTTTGTTTGGGTCAGAATGCTGAAAGTTTATAACCTCTGCTAGGTTTTTATTTTTGTGGTTCTATTTTGATGATTTCCTGACGCTTTCTGTTCCTCGTAACAACATTGGAGTTGAATCTCTGATGGGCACACAGACAATAAAAAGCTGACAAAGACTTCACATTTTTTATTTTTTATTGCTGTTATCTCCTTAGTGGAGAGAGATGCCCTAATATGTCTGGACCTAGTGCTCAGTTCTGGAATGAGATTCACTGAAGTTAGCTTCTGTTTATACATTCATTGTGACACGCTCCTTTTAAACTGATTATAATCTTTTTTTTGTGCTGTACACTGGTTGTTTAGACTGGGATTTCGCCTTTTGCCTGCAGACACCTGAACAGTTTTGCCCCAAGGTGAGGTTACCCACACCTTATGTAGGCAGGCCTGGATAGTGCTGACTGCTTTAATGATTTGGAGGGATCATCACAGACTTTTTAGCAGTTGCACATGTGCCAGTGTCACTCTTAAGCTATTGCATCTTCCATTAGCCCTATATAGTCTTCAAGTGGACAGTTATCGGGCAGGACAGCAGGGATGACTACATACATGTAGATTTTGGCTTCTGATTATCTAGTTGATTTTGAGAGGTGCAAGTTAACCTTGATGTAACCCATAGGTGTGTTTCACATGGGCTATGAACAACAAGCTTTGGCAAAGCATTTAGAGAGCTTTCAGCAAGCTTTGTTGAAGCTTTTTAAAGTACCATTCAACTCGATTGAGTTTGTAAATGTTGAACACAGATCCTAATGCCTCTAAACAAGCTGCTTGCAGGCTTCCGAAATTTTTAAAACTTGTTAAAGTGTAAATTAACATTTAATTTAGCATTTACAAACTGGAGTTGAGTGGTACTTTCAAAGCTTCAACAAAGCTTGCTGAATGCTCTGCAAATGCTCTGTCAATGCTTGCTATTCACCCTTTTCTTATGCCACGTACACACGATCATTTTTCGGCATGAAAAAAATGAAGTTTTTAACCTCCCTGGCGGTATTCCCGTGTGTGGCACGGGGTGAGATTTTCAAGCTACGATCGGTAACCCCGAGCCTCACACGGGCTTGCCTCGCTGGATGCAGAAAAGAGTTTTCTTACCTTTTCTCTGCGATCCAGCGATGAATCCCCGCAGTACACGGCGGCCGGATGTCCGCCTGATGCTGTATGTACCTCCGATTCCCTTCCCTGCGAGCGTCGCGACGCAGGGGGGCGGAACGGGGGGGGGGAACGGCGCCAAATTCAAATGTACAAGTAGAAACATAGTGAAACACAGTAAAAACACACTGATACAATTGGATAAAAATTTTAAAAAAATACAGTGACCTTTGATTGCCCCCCCCCCAGTGTTTTCTCAAGTGACCTGTCTGCAGATTGCTGCTCAGTATACAGACACTGGTACTGCAATCATGGCAAAGCGCGCCTCTACATCCAAATCGCTATGCGACATGCTGCCAAACAGCGACAGCGATGCAGAATCCCTTGCGGAGGAGATGAGCGACAGCGACGCGTGGGAAAGCTCGTCATCGGATGAAGAAAGTGATGCGAGTGACGATCCTGCACCTGTGCCCAGCGATGTGCGGACTTGGTGCGCAATTGATTGCGCTACAGAGCACGTAGCGCCCCCAAGGTTTCCCTTCACAGGATCACCTGGGATAAAATTGGACATAGTGGGTGACAATCCGTTGGATTACCTCCGGCTTTTTTTGACGGATGAGGTGATTGACAAAATAGTGTTGGAGACAAACAGGTATCAAGATCAGCAAGCTGCTACCCATCAGCTATTTTCGCGGCGCAGAAAATGGGAGCCTGTGACCAGTGATGATATTTGTAAATTCCTTGGCCTCCTAATTTTACAGGGAGTGGTGGGGAAACCACTCCAAAAGTGGTACTGGACCACAAATAAATTATTGGCCACACCTTTTTTTGGATCGGTAATGTCCGAATATAGATTTTCTTTAATTATGAAGTATTTGCACTTCGCAAATAATGAGGAATTTTGACGAACAATCCCATCCAGCTCCAAAGCTAAAAAAAATTTGGGATGTTTACCAAATGATACCGCAGAACTTCCAGCAGACCTATGTTCCTGAGCGGGACATTACTATTGACGAAAGTCTGATGGCCTATAAAGGTAGGCTCAGTTGGATACAATTTATTGCGTCTAAGCGCGCTCGCTTTGGGATCAAATCCTTTATGCTGTGTGAATCCAGCTCTGGGTATATTTGGAACACAGTAATGTACACTGGCAAAGGGACCAAATTCTCCCCAAGATTCAGTTTTTTTGGGATGGCAAGCGCGTCAGTTCTGTCAGTGATAGAGCCCTTGCTCAACCAGGGCTACTGTCTCACTACAGACAATTTCTACACTTCCCCAGAACTGTACGAGTTCCTGCTTATGAACAAGACGGACGCTTATGGAACCGTGAGGCCTAACCGGCGGGACATGCCGTCAGGATTTTACAACAAAAAGCTAGATAAAGGAGAAGTTGCTGCATGGCAAAAAGGGAAAATGTTGGCACTAAAGTGGCGGGACAAAAAGGACATTTCCCTGATGAGCACAGTGCATAATACCTCGACAGTCATGGTGCATACCAGAGGTGGAAAAGATGTGAGAAAGCCCCAAGTTGTATTGGACTACAACCACACGATGGGAGGTGTGGACAGGGCGGACCAAGCCATGACATTTTATCCAGCTATGCGAAAGCAGCAAAAAAAAAAATATAATATTTTTTTCAGACATCTCTTGGAGCAATGTCTGTGGAATGCATTCATCCTGCTGAAAAAAAAAATGCCAGGTCTATGGTCCATGCAGACTTTATGTGGAAGGTGGCAGAACAAATTTTTCTAAAACACCAGACGCCAACGGCGGTAAACCGTTCTGGATGACGGGCTTCTGGTGTTGTAAATCCTGAGCGCCTGACTGGTCGTCATTTCATGGACTATGTAGCACCCACTGCAAAAAAATCAGCACCCTCACGGATGTGTGTGGTTTGCTGCTCCAAGCTCGCGCTTGGAGCAGCAAACCACACACATCCGCGAGGGAGCGGAAACAAAATACGCAAAGAAACACGCTTCTGTTGTCTCGACTGCGACGTTGGACTTTGCGCCATTCCTTGCTTCAAAGAATTTCATACCCGAGACATTTACTAAATAATGATTTTGCACACTTTTTTGACCCCCCAAAAAATCAGAGTTTATGAATATATTATTTGTTAAAATTTATTGAATAAAAAGTATTGTTATTATTTATTATATTATAATTTATGATTTTGTGTTTCAAACTTTGTCATAGTCTACTAGAGACTCTGGTTTGGACAGATTTAGGTGAGTTATTCCTAAGAATTGCAAGCCTGCAATCTAAAACGCCAAATTTCCATGCAAAATAATGGTACCGCTTTCAGCACCTAAAATCTGAAAGAATCATACCGCCAGGGAGGTTAAAAAATGTCATTTAAAATGATCGTGTGTGGGCTTCTCATAATTTTTCGGGCTTGAAAAATGACAAAAAATAATTCGAACATGCTGCATTTTTTAACAACGTTTTAAACAATGTAGTTTGTCGGGTTGTAAAAAATTATCGTGTGTGGGCTTAAACGACGTTAAAAACCCACGCATGCTCAGAAGTTATGAGACGGGAGCGCTCGTTTTGGTAAAACTACCATTCGTAATGGAGTAAGCACATTCATCACGCTGTAACAGACAGAAAAGCGCAAATCGAATGGTAGTTTTACCAAAACGAGCGCTCCCGTCTCATAACTTCTGAGCATGCGTGGGTTTTTAACGTCGTTTAAGCCCACACACGATAATTTTTTACAAATTATCGTGTGTGGGCTTAAACGACGTTAAAAACCCACGCATGCTCAGAAGTTATGAGACGGGAGCGCTAGTGTTGGTAAAACTACCATTCGTAATGGAGTAAACACATTCATCACGCTGTAACAGACAGAAAAGCGCAAATCGTCTTTTACTAACAAGGAATCAGCTAAAGCAGCCCCAAGGGTGGCGTCATCCGCATGGAACTTCCCCTTTATAATGCCATCATACGTGTTGTACGTCACCACGCTTTGCTAGAGCATTTTTAAAAAACTATCGTGTGTGGGCAACGTCGTTTTAATGATGAAGTTGGAAAAAACAACATTTTTTTTTCCATGACGAAAAATGATCGTGTGTATGCGCCATTATACGTGCTGAAGCTCATGTGAAACAGGTCATAAACCAAAGCCTTTGGATTCACTCACATCATCCATGTTCTCATTCAGTTTGTAGTGCAGACCAAATGCACAAACAAACAAAAATCCACTAGTCCCATAGGACTTGTACAGTGGGCACCCCAGGTAAAAATTTGTATTAATGTGCATAATGAAGCCAAGGAAAGATGGAAAAATCTCCAAAAGGCATCAAATTACAGATTAGACATTCTTAGAATATGTAAAAAAAAGGTAGATTTTATTTCCATCATTTACACTTTCAAAATGACAGAAAACAAAAAAATGGCGTCTGCAAAAATTTGGGCACTCTGCAGAGTTAATATCTTGTACTGCCCCCTTTGGCAAGTATCAAAGCTTGTAAACGCCTTTTGTAGCCAGCCAAGAGTCTTTCAATTCTTGTTTGAGGTATCTTTGCCCATTCTTCCTTACAATAGTCTTCCAGTTCTTTGAGATTTCTGGGCTGTCTGTCACGCACTGCTCTTTTAAGGTCTATCTATAGATTTTCAATTATGTTGAGGTCAGGAGATTGTGAAGGCCATGGCAAAACCTTCAGTTTACGCTTCTTGATGTTTAATCCCCCGTGGATTTTGAGGTGTGTTTAGGATCATTATCCATTTGTAGAAGCCATCCTCTCTTGAACTTCAGCTTTTTCACAGATGGCATCAAGGTACCATCCAAAATTTGCTGAAATTTTATTGAATCCATTTGTCCTTCTACTTGCAAAATGTTCCCTGTGCCACTGGCTGCAATACAACCCCAAAGCATGATTGATCCACCCCCATACTTAACAGTTGGACAGAGGTTCTTTTCATTAAATTCTGTGCCCTTTCTTCTCCAAACGTACCTTTGCTCATTCCGGACAAAAAGTTCCATTTTAACCTCATCGGTCCACAGAACTTGTTTCCAAAATGCATTAGGCTTGTCTATATGTTCATTTGTAAAGTTCAAACGCTGATTTTTGTGGAGAGGACGTAGACGAGGTTTTCTTCTGATGACTCTTCCATGAAAACCATATTTGTACAAGTATCTCTTTATAGTGGAATAGTGTACCACAACTCCAGTGTCTGCCAGATCTTTCTGGAGGGATCGTGCAGTCAAACGTGGGTTTTGAATTGCTTTTCTCACAATCCTGCGAGCTGTTCCGTCTGATATTTTTCTTGGTCTTCCAGATCTTGCTTTAACTTCCACTGTTCCTGATGACTGCCATTTCTTAATTACATTCCGAACAGAGGATATTTACATCTGGAAACGCTTCGCTATCATCTTATAGCCTTCTCCAGCTTTGTGAGCGTCAACTATTTTCAGTTTCAGTTTTCTAGACAACTGCTTAGAAGAACCCATGGTGCTGATTGTTGGGGCAAGGTCAGATGAGTCTGGGCATTTAAAACCTTTGAGATTGACATCACCTGGTCTTCCCAGATGATGATTGAGAACAATCTATGACACTGGCAGGTCTCAGCTTTGCAAAGGGGGCAGTGCATGCTATAAATTCTAAGTGAAAAAATGTGGTGATACTGCGCTGTCTGAGTGATACTAAATATATGAAAAATGCAAGCAGCTTAAAATGTGAGATACCCACAAACAAACTAGTACAATGGAAAATAAGCTGCCCAATTTATGTAAACACTGTAGGGATTATTAACACAAAGTGATATGGTACAATTGAAATTTACATGGAACAAGTGATTAGCCCCATAAATGAGATGATAAATCCCATATGTAACGAATGATATATAAATCAAAGGTAGGAAAGTCTATAGTTCAAACACCAAACATAAAAACATAAAAAGTGCGTCTGATGATATTTCATAGCAGAAAAATATCTTTCTTCTTCAAGCAGATAGTGACATCAAATGCAAGAAAACCTCAGAATAGTGCATGGATAGACAAGACACCTCCACCTTTCAATCACAATGCCCCTTACCAGAGGGGAAGATCCCAACCAGAGATCTTCTGACAGCAGATGGCTTACTCCCCAGCCAAGGGGTTGCGTGGCAGGATATCCAGGAGCCAAGACTTCTCCCACAGTGGACCGATGATCAGTGTTGTTTAAAACCAATATGGAGAAGGAAAGAAGCTACATAGTGTGAACCCATATAGCATTAAAATCACACAAAAATGTAAATAAAATTTGCTTGTGAATATATATATATAGCCGGCCGGCTAGCACAACCCGTTCACTCCGGGACACAGTATGCGGTTTTAGACGTCAGCACGCCGCTACCCTACGTCCTTTCGTCTCATAAGACTTCGTCCTATAAATTCTGCAGGGTGCCCAAACTTTTACAGACGCCATTTTTTTGTTTTCTGTAATTTTGAAAGTGTAAATGATTGGAAATAAAATCTAACTTTTTTTTTTTACATATTCTAAGAATGTCTAATCTGTAATTTGATGCCTTTTGGAGATTTTTCCATCTTTCCTTGGCTTCATTATGCACATTAATACAAATGTTTACCTGGGGTGCCCAAACTTTCAATCCCCACTGTACTAACTAACTACCATCCATGTTGCTTGTTGCATTGCCTTGTAGACTATTTAAATGAATCCTTAAACACTACAGTGCAGTTTGTGTTAAAAACATACATCAACGTGCTTTGTGACTCATTCTGTTATATGCACATTGCCATTCACTTGAATCTAGTGAGATAACCCGCAAAGAGAAATTTACCCCCAACACTGACCCTAAACCACAAATAAAAGGTAATCCTGTCATGTTGATAAATACAAATATCACAGTGATATTGGCAGTGACAGTACCAGGATAATGAAGACATAATACCCTGAATGAATGTTTTAGTACCTATTTTTCAGTGTGTTGCAGGTTAGCCATGCTAAAATCTTCATGCTAAAATCAAATCTGCTTACATATCCCAATGACCTGCAGAGGACTAAAATGAGCCTTCTCCATAAGGCCTGGTTCACACCTATGCATTTTTTTAGCGTGTTTTCAGTTTTGCAGAAACACACTACAGTCCATTTAACATGGTTTTATATGGGTCACATTCACATGCTTTGCATTTTATGGAAAGGGCCAGGGACTTTTTCCCTGGTTTTTGGTTCCATAAACTTCAATGGATCAAAAGTGTGTATTGAAAAATGCCAAATGCACCTGGAGTATTCAAACTGCAACCTGCATAGGTATGAACCAGGCCTAAATACTCTACACATGTAATGCATGGACAAGCATTTCTATTATAGCTGTGTAAAGAAAAAAGAATTGCGTGAAAGCATCTACTTTTGGTTTCTCTACATGTTAACGTATTGTCTGCTAAAAAAAAAATATGTTTCATTTGTTGATTAATGCAGTTTTTTTTTGTGTACCTTTATTTGACAGGGTATTCAACATATTGATCACTTTGGTATTGTCTGTCGTGAATGTGTGGAACCAGGAATAAGCCAGTATATTTGTTACGTCTTCCAGTGTGCCACTGAAGCATTGGTGAGTGGTACCAATAACTTGCTGTGTGGGAGAAGGGATCTGTCTATGTGTAAGATAAAAAAATTCCAAAGCTGGCCATACATGGCTTATATGTTTTCATTCAGCCAGCTGAACAATAAAAAACTGAACCGATTTTCCTATCCATACATTTGAGGTAGAATGTAGAAATCTGTGTCTTTGTAATCTTCCAGTGGGACTTCTCTGCTGTCAGAATACACAGATCAGCGCTGCAGCCCATTGGCTCCATATGCTTATTGAATGCTGGTTTTCAAGCAGGACCGTGTAGACTAGAGTTGGCTTCTGTTGAACAGAGAAGGCTACACATGAATTGAAATTCCTACGGTTCCTGCTCAAGTGGCCGAATTTCGATCCATTTATGGCTAGCTTACATTTACAGAAGCTGCAAAAGCAGTCGTATCATGAGCCTTTTTGAAGCTTAACACGTCGAAATTGCATGCATTGCAGCGCACAGTGTTGTTCACCTGGTCATGTTGCACCAAAATTGACCCAACGTGGTGTTTGCCAGGTTTACTGCTACCCAAACACTTTAATGGATGTAGGTAAAAGTGGTGTTACTAGGTTCACATCCACTTTAAAGTGCAATGCATAGTACATACAATACATAAAGTGTAATACATAGCTCAATAACGGTGTCATGACATGATTCCAATGGCCATGCTGGTCGAAACATGTACTATAGGTCTTGGTAGCTTTTAGGGCTTAGGCTCTTTAAATTGGCACAGTATTCCTACTGCGTCATACAGATACACATGAAGCAAATGATTAATTTTGACAGACATCATGTGTGTTTATGTGCGAAGAGAACACAATCCAATCTTATGTGACAGGAACAGAAACAGTTGCTGGCTCTGCTCAGTGAATCTGGCAAAACTCCTTAACCCACTGAATAGCTCTACAATTTACATCAAATGTTAGTTGGATGCTAAAAAATTAAAGATAGATAATGAGGGCATATTTATAAAGTAGTAAATGTGACTTTCACCAAGTATTTGCTGGTAGTGAATCAATTGCTGCCATTTAAAAGACATGCACCAGGAAGACTCATCTCCAGTGAATGTTTGTCAAATGTCCAATTCATTGCTTTATATACTCTTACGTGTTTTACCTGACCTAATATTCGTATTAATCAATTGTGTTGCTCCATACCCCTCTGCCACACTGCCTAGCCACAACGGTCAAACACTATTTGGTCTTTTGGCTCGGTAGGTTTCTGTTTGCATTTACAGTGTATTTCTCTGTTCTGGTTTAATAGGGAAATATTTCTGTACTTGCTCACTTTAAATGGAATAAGTCTATTGATAAAAGGCCTAATCTTCCATAATGACATATTGCTACATCATTGTTGGCTCCTGTTGAACAAATCCTGGATCAACTATGATCATATTATTACTTGTTGTTCTCAATTATATGTCACATTATTGGGAGTCAAGGAAATAAATCCATAATGCCCAAAAAAAAAATGTTAGCGTTGTCACATTGCAGCCATTTAGACCCATTTTAGTTGACCTTTATAGACTGTATATACAGTGCATTGAAAAAGTAAACATTTTGTCACATTTACATTTTTTGGTTGTAACATATTTTATTGGGATTATCATTACAAAGTCGCCGATAATTATGAAGTGGAAGGAAAATGACAAATGGGTTTCAAAATATTTTACAAATATCTGAAAAGTGTGGTGTGCATTTGTATTCAGCTCCCTTTACTCTGATACCCCTAACTATAATCTAGTGGAACCAATTGCCTTTAGAAGTCACCTTTTTACTAAATAGAGTATTAGTAAATAAAATCTCAGTGTAAATACAGCTGTTTTGTGAAGTCCTCAGAGGTTTGTTCGAAAACCTTTGTGAACAAATTGCATCATGAAGGCCAAGAAACACACCAGAGAGGTCCGGAATAAACGTGTGGAGTAGTTCAAAGCTTGGGATATTTTTTTTTAAAACCTAACCCTGTTTTAAATATCTCACGGAGCACTGTTCAATCCATAATCTGAAAATGGAAAGTATGGCACAACTGCAAACCTACCAAGCCATGTCCGTCCATCTAAACTGACAGGCCAGGCAAAGAGAGCATTATTCAGAGAAGCAGCAAAGAGGCCCATGGTAACACTGGAGGAGCTACAGAGATCCACAGCTCAGGGGGAGAATCTGTTCACAGGACATCTATTAGTTGTGCACTCCACAAATCTGGCCTTTATGGAAGAGTGGGAAGAAGGCCATTGTTGAAAGAAAGCCATAAGGGGAACACACCAAACGTGGAAACAGGTGCTCTGGTCAGATGAGACCAAAATGTAACTTTTTGGCCTAAAAGTAAAACGCTATGTTTGGTGGAAAACTAACACTGCACATCACCCTGAACACACTATCCCCACTGTGAAACGTGGTGGTGGCAGCATCATATTGTGGGGATGGTTTTCTTCATCAGTGACAGGGAAGCTGGTCAGAGTTGATGGGAAGATCAAGGGAGCCAAATACAGGGAAATCTTAGAAGAAAACCTGTTAGAGTCTGCAAAAGATTTGAGAATGGGACGGAGGTTCACCTTCCAGCAGAACAACGACCCTAAACATACAGCCAGAGCTACGATGGAATGGTTTGGATCAAAGCATATTCATGTGTTAGAATGGCCCTGTCAAAGTCCAGACTCAAATTCAATTGTGGCATCTGTGGCAGGACTTGAAAATTGCTGTTCACAGACGCTCTCCATCCAATTTGACAGAGCTTGAGTCATTTTGCAAGGAAGAACGGGCAAAAATGTCACTCTGTAGATGTGCAAAGCTGGTAGAGACATATCCAAAAAGACTTGCAGCTGTAATTGCAGAGAAAGGGGGTTCTACAAAGTATTGACTCAGAGTGGCTGAATACAAATGCACGCCACACTTTTCACATACCGGTATTTATTTGTAAAACATTTTGAAAACCATTTATAGTTTTCCTTTCACTTCACAATTCTGTGCCACTTTGTGTTGGTCTATCACAAAAAATCCCAATAAAATACATTTACATTTTTGGTTGCAACATGACAAAATGTGGAAAATTTCAAGGGGTGTGAATACTTTTTCAAGGCACTGTAGATTCTATAGAAGATATTAATTGCTGTGGGAATGATTCTTTCTGAAACAAATTGCTTTTCATTGTGTAAATCCCTTGTGTGTCTAAGGACAAAATGTCACATAGTAGAAATATATCATGCCGCTCATCTGTGTCACTCAGTTCAGACCTCTAAGCTGCCATGATTAAAGGATTTTTTGTACAAGTGAAAGTGGGAACGATGCCTTTTTCAGCTACTGTCGATTTAAAATAATAACATTTTTCTAAATTGATGGCTTAGCAGAATATAAATGTATTCTTTTCCATATAAGCTTCATTATGACTTCACATTTACACAAGCTACCAAACATTCTGTATATGATGGAAAGTCTGACACAATCAGAGCATATAATAACCTTATAAAGTTTCAAACATCACCAACTATATACTGTATAGGTCAGCAGTAAGAAGCCTTCATACACAGAAAAGAACCTCACACGTATAGGACTATGTGCCTTGGGGAATTAGAAAATGTGGCTCATGTGCCGCCCGACCCACCCGGCTATTCAGAGCCCATAAATGCTGCCTGCAGAACCAAAGGGGATAGAATATAAGTACGATATGTAATAGGGTAACTCCAACCATGAGGCCTCATGCACACTGGACGTTTTATGTTTTTGGCTTCAGGCATTTGTTTCTGCAGCCAATAAACTCCCTAGCATGTTATCCCATGTGTCCATGCACATATAGGCTGTTATCAGCAGGTTTTGGTAGGGGTGTCTTCTGGCTGCAAAAACAAAAACAAAACAAGACAAGTTTTTCAGCTTTAAAAATTCTCTAACTCTAAAAAAAGCTTAAACCTCAAAAAACGCTGAAATTTTTTATTTTTTCAGCGTTTATTAGTGTTTTTGAGCCATAAGCTTTTGTGGGAGTATAATTTTGTTAAACGCTACTGCAAAAATGCTAAAAAAAATTCAAAGCTTTCTACAGTTAACGCTACTGAAAAAGGGGGCATTATTTAGTCCCACATGGGATTGTGGCTATCACAAAAAAAAAAAAAAAATGGGTACTATAGCTTTAATTAGGGAAACAGCAGGCACGTGTAGATGGAGCGGGAAAAACGTGAGGTTAGGCTGGAATTACATGTGAGTCTAGGCGCAAATAACACATGGACTGCATGACTCCACAGATGTGTTCGGGTCACATTTGACCTTATAGGTTAAAGAGCTCCCCATCCCTCCCTCCCCTGTCGCAGCACCTTTGTATGTGGTTTGTCACCCTTGGATCAAGGGGGACTTTGTTGAATATTTTATTTATGGTACTCGCTCGAGTCCCATCACTGAGTGAGATTTTGAAAGATTTGGAAAAATATTTGAAGTTTTAAAATTGATGTATTGATGAATTTAATAAAGATAAGTTTGAAATATAATTAAATGTTTGTATTATATTATACCAATAAAGGTGCTGTGGCCATTTTATTACCATCATTGATGGTCCTGGTTTGGTCTTCTTATTTATGAATATGGTTTTTGATATAGCCTACATTCCCATGGCTTTTTCTATAATGTCTAATGTGCAGGAGGCCTAAGACTTACTTAAAATACCAATTCAGAAACTTGTATCTGCCAGATAATCATAGGGCAATGCATATATCACCCATCCAGAGGGGTAACTAGAACATTCAGGGCCCCGGTGCAAGAAACCATGAAGGGCCCCCATCCCAGGGCCCTTGCCACAAATCCAGGCCCCTTGCAGAGCCCTTTATTGTGGTCCCACAGCAGGACCCTTTCAATTGTTCTGCAGCGGAACCCCTTTCTGCATGGTTGCCTACCTTTCCAAAAAAAGATCAGAAGCTCTATGGTGCCTGCGGGATCTCCTTGTGGCTAGTAGTTCTCTTTCCAACTTTCCCCAGTGATGTAGACATAAAAAAAAAAAATACTTACAGGGGTTTTAGCCCTTCTGTACGCTCTTACAAACTATAAAATAATTGGGCTATACATACTTTTCTTTTTCTGCATTCTATTCATTGTGTGTCTTTGGTTGCCCATCAGGTGGATGAAATCATGCTGACATTGAAGCAGGCTTTCAGCACTGCTGCTGCCCTTCAAAATGCCAAGACTCAAATCAAGCTATGTGAGGCCTGTCCTATGCATGCTCTGCACAAACTGTGTGAGCGAATCGAAGGTATGAATTTAAGCTCAGGTTTTTTCACTAACAGAAAGGAAAGTCTTTCATTTATTTCCAGTTCCAAATCAATTGGAATGCTTTCACATTAAGCCAATGGCTCCCGTTGCTGCCAAAAGACAATCAGGAGTGTGAGTCCCTGTTAAGGCAAGGTACTCGTGGACGTTGCTTGATCGGGGGGGGGGGGGGCTCAGGTAAGTATTAGGGGGCTGCAGCACATAGAAGATTTGTTTACCTTCCTGCATTAAACCTTGTGACTTTACAAACACTTTAAAACTAAGTCCTCCAGTGGTGCGCTGTCACCGCTGACAGGGCTTCCATATTTACCTGGTCTTCCTTCTACTTTCTGTTATAAAACATTTCCAATTAAATCAAATTTCTTCCTAAATTTAGGCCAAAATGTGTTCTGCTACATGTCTTTAACCACTTTAGCCCCGGACCATATTGCTGTCCAATGACCAGAGCACTTTTTGTGATTCGGCACTGCTTTGCTTTAACTGACAATTGCGCGGCTGTGCGATGTGGCTCCCAAACAAAATCGGCGTCCTTTTTTCCCCACAAATAGAGCTTTCTTTTGGTGGTATTTGATCATCTCTGCGGTTTTTATTTTTTGCGCTATATACAAAAATAGAGCGACAATTTTCGAAAAAAAATGCAATATTTTTTACTTTTTGCTATAATAAATATCCTCCAAAAATATATAAAAAAACATTTTTTTTCTCAGTTTAGGCCGATACGTATTCTTCTACATATTTTTCGTTAAAAAAAAATCGCAATAAGCGTTTATTGATTGGTTTGCGCAAAAGTTATAGCGTTTACAAAATAGGGGGTCGTTGTATGGCATTTTTATTAATATTTTTTTTTACTAGTAATGGCGGCGATCAGCATTTTTTTTCAGTACTGCGACATTATGGCAGGCATTTCGGACACTTTTGACACATTTTTGGGGCCATTGGCATTTTTATAGCGATCAATGCTATAAAAATGCATTGTATTACTATAAAAATGCCATTGGCAGTGAAGGGGTTAACACTAGGGTCCAGGGAAGGGGTTAAGTGTGTTCCTGGTTGTGTTCTAACTGTATGGGGGGGTGACCTCACTAGGGGAAATCACTGATCTTCTGTTCATACATTGTATGAACAGAAGATTAGCGTTTCCCCTGCTGACAGGAACGAGAGCTATGTGTTTACACACATAGCTCCCTTCCCCGCTCTGTAACGGACAAGTGCGTGTGCCCGGCGGCGATCGTACCCAACGGGCGCGGGACTCGGGGGCGAGCGGGGACCCCCTAGTGGCCGAAAATGTAGCTGACGTAGAGCTACGGGCTCTCGCCCGGGAGAGCCGACCTGCCGCCGTAGAATGACGGCGGCTGGTCGGCAAGTGGTTAATAAAAACAATCCCAATAACTGTATATTGGTTCATGTGAACGTTATAGTATCTACAAACTAGCGTGTGTGTGTATATGTATATGTGTGTGTGTGTATATATATATATATATACACACACACACTGTATTTATTGGCGTATAACACTCACTTTTTCACCCTGCAAATCGGTTGCAAATAGTGTGTGCGTGTTATACGATGAAACTGCATTTTGGTCGGCCTCGGAGAGAACGGGGAGGCCGGTGGGACGAGCGCCGTCGTCAGATTACATACAGCGAGAATCTCCTGTTTACTCAGCAGTCTCTGTAATGGGAAGTCCCATCTCCTGGGCTGGCATTGGACCAGTGTTCTGTCTATCATAGAAACCTGTCCAGGAGGCGGGACTTTGAATTAAAGAGGCTGTCGAGTAAACAGGAGATTCTCGCTGTATGTAATCTAACGGCGCTCCTCCTGCCCCCCTCCCTGAGATGGACATTGATCAGGCTGCATTCATGGAAATGTCCCCATTGCAGAAGGGCATTAGTCAAGCTGCATTGATGGGCAATTGTGAGGCTGCAGATGGGAATTGATGGGAAATTGTGAAGCTGTAGATGGGCATTGATGGGCAATTTGAGGCTGCAGATGGGCATTGATGGTCACTGACCCTTATTTTGCTTCAAAGTTCTTTATTTAAAATGTAAGTTTTCCTGAAACGTCCCTATTAGGCACCTTTCAGACGTGCGGACCGTATGTCCGCTTTTTCATCCATCTGTTTGCGGATGAAAAAGGGACATACATTGGTCCCTATGTGATTTCGGGTGTCAGCGGATGTTTAATCACCCACCTCTGCAAACATCCGATTTTACAGACAGAAGAATGTCCTATTTTTTCTTCCGTCTGCAGAGCGGATCAGATGAACACGGACACACAGTCGTGTTCATCCGCTCCCCCATAGGGGAGAGCGGAGAAAAGACAGGGCGGTCCCAGCACAGTGTGTGGAGAACACCCTGTCATCCGACGGCTCAGCGGGGATTTACGGAGCGATCCCCGCTGAGCAAAGCGGACACACGGAGGCGAATCATTACTGATCCGCCCTGTGTGAAAGGGCCCTTAAAATTAAGGTGCGTGTTATACACCTGTGCGTGTTAGATGCAGATAAATACAGTGTGTGTGTATATGTGTGTGTGTGTATATATATATATATATATATATATATATATATATATATCTCTATATATATATAGAGATATATATATATATAAAATTAGAAAATTGATCAAATCTCATTTCTTATTTCTTCATTCCCTTAAGATGCTAGGACAATTCAAATATCCCCAAAATTGCAACCTTTTGGAAAGAAAATAGTCTATGGCATTTAGTAAGGGGCATGGAAAGTTTTTTGAAGTTTGTAATTTTGTCACCTTTTTTTTTTTTAGATTAAGAAATTTGAATAAAATGTGTGTTTTTTCACAATGTTGTACTGTCACTAGAGTAGCATAGCATCATCATTAGATTGCTGTGGTGGGGATCATGGACACTGACTGGTGTCAGTATGTTACGATAAGATAAAAAAAGAAAAAGAGAATTAAAAAAATATATTTAATTTAAAAAAATAGTTAAACTTTTTTTTACCTATTTTCATCAGTGTCTCCATAGTAACAGGGTACTACTACTCGGGGTTGATCAGAGATTTTTTTTTTTAACTATTTGATTGCTGGTACAAGGAAGATCATTGTTCCAGCATTACTTTGAACTATGATGAATGAGTTTCATTTATGGGCAGTGCCCCCCTTAGTCAGAGCAATCACAATGACGTACATGTACACGATTGTGCCTGCACGTGCCACCCTGTCGCAGTATGTGTACAGTATGTGTACTGTGACAGGTAAGCCAATGGTTATAATCTTACATGTAGGTACATGTCAGCAAGTGGAGTTTAATACTGTGGGCAAGGTAATCGTCTTTAAAGTGTATGTCTGGGAACATGCAATCAACATGTAACTTGCCATGTTTATTGCTATTTATATTAATCGCCTCTAATGCCTTGCAAATGCACTCTGGAATCTTTGTTGGTTATTTTTATAAATTTGTACGGGTTACATTATGTATTCTGTAAAACTTCAAACTTTGATAAAAAAATGTTTTACTGATGTTTGAACTCGTATGTTTTCAAGGTGAAAAGTTCCTGCTTAATGATCAGTAATGGTACTTGCCTATAGATGCGTTTAAATGTGTAAAGATGCATATGCGTACATAATGATTCAATGACGAACACAGCTACTCTTCTCTTGATATTCATTACAAATAGGGTTTTATAGTATCACCTACCAGAAGTAAGACAGTTGGCAGAAAGAAAATCGGTGACTCCTATGGGTAGTTCTCTCTTGCATAAAATCCCCTCACTGCATGGGTCACTAATTCTGTCTGCCTAGTGTTCAGGAGTATGGACCTACTTCCCCACTGAGACTTGTACGCTCACTGATTCCTTTTTTTGCAGCTTCTGTGTCTTAATTTAGCAAAATAGAGACCTGGTTATGTTATCTGTGTACACTTTTACAAAGTTTTGGCATCCTTGAATGCCAGTTTTGGCCGCAGAGTTTTCATGCTTCTTCTTGTGGTTTTCACGGGCCCCTTGGGTGGTTCAAGGGTTGGTGTGTTTGCCTGGTTGCTGGTTTGCCCACCACTCATTTTTGGCACTGCTTTGACACGTCCCTATCTATTATGAATATCAAGAGAAGAGCAGCTGTGTCCTTTTAATAAACGAACAAGAAAAAAGATTTACTCACCGTAAAATCCCTTTCCCATAATTCATTGACTGACACAGCACCCACCCCTCTGTTGGAGTTTTTATTTCCGACACTGCTTTATTACGAACTGGTTACCTATGCCGCAAGAGGGGGTTTTATGCAAGAGTCGAGTGCCCATAGGAAGTGCTGAGTTGTTTTCCTGCCTACTGTCCTACCCCTGGTAGGTGGCGCTATAAAACACTATCTGTTATGAATATCAAGAAAAGAGCAGCTGTGTCCATCAATGAACCTAGAAATTAAGTGATTTTACTGTGAGCAGAAAAGGCCAATTTATCCCTTTATTTAGACTTAATTTCTGCACTCACAAATGTATATACATGCGTTTCTACAAGTAATCGCATAGAGAGCATGTTCTTAGGTGCAATTTTTTTGGATTCTTTGTTACAGATCTGAAAGCAGCTCTTGTTTACGCACCTGTTTGAATGGCTTAATTGAAAAAAATGTACTGTATATACTCGAGTATAAGCCAAGTATTTCAGCAAATTTTTTGTGTGCTGAAAATGCCCCCCTCGGCTTATACTCGAGTCACCTTTTTGTGCCTGATCTCCCAGACTTTGGGGATTCGGTGCTGGTCATAGGACCCCTGCACCCCAAACTTGACACACATGTAGTCCCACTCTTTATATTATAAGTGTGCAAAGTTTGTTGTCCGGGGGACCTACAGCCGGGGAGCACCGATTTTTCAAAGCCGGGAACTCCTTCCATAGATTCCAATGTTAAACGACAGTCTAGGCATGGGCACAGTGAGGCATGGACACAGTGAGGCGCACATGGACACAGTGAGGCGCACATGGACACAGTGAGGCGCACATGGACACAGTGAGGCGCACATGGACACAGTGAGGCGCACATGGACACAGTGAGGCGTACATGGACACAGTGAGGCGCACATGGACACAGTGAGGCGTACATGGACACAGTGAGGCGCACATGGGCACAGTGAGGCATGGGCACAGTGAGGCATGGACACAGTGAGGCGCACATGGACACAGTGAGGCATGGACACAGTGAGGCATGCAGATGGACATGCTTATACTCGAGTCAATACCTTTTCCCGTTTTTTTGTGGTAAAATTAGGTGCCTCGGCTTATATTCGGGTCTGCTTATACTCGAGTATATACGGTAGCTGCATTCAGATCCATATTTTAAAAAACTTTTGTTTATGTATATTTTTTAATGGCTGTGTGAATGAGAAGACATTATTAATCTATTTTTCTTTACTAACTGACGATGTTACCTTTTGATCGTTCAGGGCTGTATCCTCCAAGAGCCAAATTGGTAATACAGAGACAACTGTCTTTGCTGTCAGACAACGAACAAGCTGACATTTTTGAACGTGTCCAGGTATTTCTTGTTTTGTTTTTGTTCAAACGCCTGTTTATGACTCAAGTGTCACAGCTCAAGTACTTATTGCCACTCTTAGGTCATGAAACCATGGGCGTCCGCTGAAATTTTTTCAGGGGGGGGTGCTTTGGCTGCGGCGATACAGTCGCATAAAGAAGTTAAAATGTAAAAACACCCCACTGTGCCCCCTGCATCTTTCAATATCTCTTTGTCCCTACTGTGTACCCCTCTCCACAACTGCACCTCTGGCCTCCTTTACATTACACAGCACCCTGCACCTCTGGACCCCTTTACATTACACAGCACCCTGCATCACTGGTCCCCTTTACATTACACAGCACCCTGCATCACTGGACCTTTGTCACCTGCCCACCGAGCCACCTGCTCCCTCACCAGCCCACCCAGCTGCCCAACATGCCCTGTTAGATTTCAGGGGGGGGAGCGTCCAGCTGACAGAGAGGGGGAGGGGGGCGATCGGGGGAGATATACATTGCAGACAGCCAGCGGCTCTCCTCTTCCTGTCACAGCGCCGCGGCTCCATTTATCAGGGAGAGGAGAGCCGCAGGCTGTCTGCACTTATTGTTGCCACCTTTTCGTCAAGCCAAAACCGAACACATTAGCAGCGCACACCAATATATATATAATTATTTTTGTAGTACATTAAATTCATTACCTCTGTACAAAGCAATGCACAGCTAATTTTTTTTTTTATGTAGTATATACTGTGATTAAATAAAATTTCTAATCATAAGAAGTTAATCACAAAAGTCCCCCTTTATATCAGAGTCAACTGTGTTCTCCTTTAGATCTGAATCCAGAGTTCCCAATTACATTTGAATGCACAGGGTTCTGCAGAAGAGAAGTGCAGAGGGTATGATGGGGCAGTATGTACAGGAGAGGAGGAGTGCAGAGGGTATGACGGGGCAGTATGTACAGGAGAGGAGGAGTGCAGAGGGTATGACGGGGCAGTATGTACAGGAGAGGAGTGCAGAGGGTATGACGGGGCAGTATGTACAGGAGAGGAGGAGTGCAGAGGGTATGATGGGGGCAGTATGTACAGGAGAGGAGGAGTGCAGAGGGTATGATGGGGGCAGTATGTACAGGAGAGGAGGAGTGCAGAGGGTATGATGGGGGCAGTATGTACAGGAGAGGAGGAGTGCAGAGGGTATGATGGGGCAGTATGTACAGGAGAGGAGGAGTGCAGAGGGTATGATGGGGGCAGTATGTACAGGAGAGGAGGAGTGCAGAGGGTATGATGGGGGCAGTAAGTACAGGAGAGGAGTGCAGAGGGTATGATGGGGGCAGTATGTACAGGAGAGGAGTGCAGAGGGTATGATGGGGGCAGTATGTACAGGAGAGGAGTGCAGAGGGTATGACGGGGCAGTATGTACAGGAGAGGAGGAGTGCAGAGGGTATGACGGGGCAGTATGTACAGGAGAGGAGGAGTGCAGAGGGTATGACGGGGGCAGTATGTACAGGAGAGGAGGAGTGCAGAGGGTATGACGGGGCAGTATGTACAGGAGAGGAGGAGTGCAGAGGGTATGACGGGGCAGTATGTACAGGAGAGGAGGAGTGCAGAGGGTATGACGGGGGCAGTATGTACAGGAGAGGAGGAGTGCAGAGGGTATGACGGGGCAGTATGTACAGGAGAGGAGGAGTGCAGAGGGTATGATGGGGCAGTTTGTACAGGAGAGGAGGAGTGCAGAGGGTATGATGGGGCAGTTTGTACAGGAGATGAGGAGTGCAGAGGGTATGATGGGGGCAGTATATACAGGAGAGGAGTGCAGAGGGTATGATGGGTGCAGTATGTACAGGAGAAGAGGAGTGCAGAGGGTATGATGGGGGCAGTATGTACAGGAGAGGAGTGCAGAGGGTATGATGAGGCAGTATGTACAGGAGAGGAGTGCAGATGTTATGATGGGGTAGTATGTACAGGAGAGGAGTGCAGAGGGTATGATGGGGCAGTATGTACAGGAGAGGAGGAGTGCAGAGGGTATGATGGGGGCAGTATATACAGGAGAGGAGTGCAGAGGGTATGATGGGGCAGTATGTACAGGAGAGGAGTGCAGAGGGTATGATGGGGCAGTATGTACAGGAGAGGAGTGCAGAGGGTATGATGGGGCAGTATGTACAGGAGAGGAGTGCAGAGGGTATGATGGGTGTAGTATGTACAGGAGAGGAGTGCAGAGGGTATGATGGGCGCAGTTAGTACGGGAGAGGAGTGCAGAGGGTATGATGGGTGCAGTTAGTACTGGAGAGGAGTGTAGAGGGTATGATGGCTGCAGTTAGTACAGGAGAGGAGTTTGAAGGGTATGATGGGTGCAGTTAGTACAGGAGAGGAGTGCGGAAGGTAAGATTGGTGCAGTTAGTACAGGAGAGGAGTTTGGAGGGTATGATGGGCGCAGTTAGTACAGGAGAGGAGTGCGGAAGGTAAGATTGGCACAGTTAGTACAGGAGAGGAGGTCAGAGGGTATGGCGGTGGCAGTATGGGGAGGGATTTCTTGATGTTGGGAAGATAAGGGAAGGAAAGTGACCATGGAATGATGTCCCTCGGCTGGGGGGGGGGGGGGGGGTTAGGAAGCAGCTCGGAGTGATGTCTGTATGACGTGATCTGGGGGTGATGCAAGCTGGGGGGAGTTGGGGGCTGAGAAGTGGTCAGATAGCGATGTATAAAAAAAACCTCATCCACTAAAAACATTTACAACAATGAATCACACAACAGTACTAGATGTAAGTACAGATCTATGTAATCCAGCTTCTAGCACTCTGCATCCAATCCAATTGTTCAGACTGGATAATGTGGGCTCATTTATAGCCATTCATGTAACCTGTGTGTGTATGTGGTGAGTTCACACTTCTGATTGTACATGTATCCAGGTTCTGAGTCTGTATCAGAAGTGTGAACTCACCACATACACACACAGGT
The DNA here is from genome assembly GCA_029574335.1 of Rana kukunoris. NCBI lineage: Eukaryota > Metazoa > Chordata > Amphibia > Anura > Ranidae > Rana > Rana kukunoris. The sequence goes on along the minus strand of CM056050.1, from coordinate 188,150,641 downwards.
TACATGAATGGCTATAAATGACCCCACATTATCCAGTCTGAACAATTGGATTGGATGATGTTTGCACAGACTGTTCATGAAGTGTGAAGTGATCTGTCACATGTGATCGGGCTGCTGCAGACCTCACTCCCCTCCCCCTCCCCCTCCCCCCCACACTCACTATCTCCTCTGATTCTTCTCCTGAGAAAAAAACTCCATGAAAGTTTGCACTACTGCTATCCACACTAGGAAACTCGTTCATCTCACTCACCTCCTCCCTTCCTCTGGCACGCCCGACAGGAGCTACAGTGAGCTCCGCCTCCCAGGTCTCACAGCACACCGCACTGCTGATTGGAGGGGGAGTCAGAGATAACAGGGACACCGCACAGCATGAGACTGGAGGGAGGAAGGAGGGGGGGGACAGAAAGGAGCATTGAATCCTGAACACACAGCAGGCACACAGTGTATTCATTACAATGCCACCGCTGCTGCGGTTTCACAGTGAAAGGTGTGCTGATGGCCCCCCCTCTCTGGATGGTCTGCCCCTGTTCTGGGCTGTATATCACCTACATCCCCCTCTCTGTCAGCGGAGCTAGAAGAGGGAGAGAGCGGCTCTAATTTCTTTCACTGTGCCGCCGCCTTGCTTCCTGCCAGGAGAGGATCATGGCACTAGTTTCTAGGGGGGGGCAAGGGCCCTCCCTTGCCCTATGGAGCGGACGCCCATGCATGAAACAGTTAATGTATTAATGAGCACCTCCAGGCTTTGATTGCTTATTAACACACACAAAGATTTTCCAAGATCTTGAAAAATTCCAAAGTGACGTGCAACATTTCTTCTAAAAAAAAATCCCGAATGGAAAAAAATGCTAATAACATGCCTATCAAAGTTTTTGCAGCTGGTTAAGAAACCTTTACTACTTTGCCACTTTTTCTTACTTATGCTGCATTACGTTTTCGGTATCTTAGAGTTTTCGATTTTTTGGAAATCTACAGGTTACCTGGTATTAAATTGTTTTACAAGAAATTTTATGGTGCAAACAACAATAAGCTACTAATTGAATTGGTTAATCTTTAATTTCTTACTGGCTTTTTATAGTGCGGGCCCTAGTTCAAAATAAATTCATAACCCTTGTTATTCAGTTATAAATCGCCACTGAAAGGAACTGTTTTGAAATGTTTACACACTTTCTTATGTATGTACAGAGTTTGGCATCTAACTATGTTTCTGTTCCCATCCATTTCAGAAAATGAAAGCTACAAGCGACCAGGAGGAGAATGAACTTGTCATACTTCATCTTAGACAGTTATGTGAGACCAAGCAGAAAACCCATGTTCATATTGGAGAGATGCAGTCGGTAAATCATGTATTCAGGATGAATAATGCAGCTTTTATTTATGTGATCTTGCTGAAATTCATGGTATTGATGTTGGCTAGTAATATATGCTAAGTGATAAGTAGTCAATGGAGCTTGGGGCAAGACTGATGGGAAACTAGATTATTATCTGAAATCCTTTTATTGTATCAAAGTGTTAAACAACATGATTTCAGTTTATATATGCACAAACTCATCTTCTAGCATTGCTAATAGTTTTGGGTAGTCCATTTTTTTGCCCACTTAGCTAATTGGGCAAGGTTTTCCTAAATAGTATGGCCCAGGCTTAAAGCAGTTGTAAAGGCTGAAAGTTTCATGAAGGTAAAAAACCTTTGTGTGTGCCGAGTTCCTCATATGTACCTGAACCCCCTCTCGATCCAGCAGTGTGCATAGGACCCACAGCTGTCCTGGGTCTCTCTCCCCCTCATTGGCTGAGACAGCAGTGGCAACCATTGGCACCCACTGCTATTTATCAAAGCCAGTGAGCAGGCCGGGGGATGGTGGATTGCAGCTTTATGTGTATTATGGACGCATAGAGCAGGGCTCCGGAGCGAGCATGCACCAGTGCCCCTATAGCAAGCGTATTGCTATTGGGGGCACTAGTCAAGAGGGAGGAGCTATAAGCACTGATGGGGGACCCGAGAACAAGAGGATAGGGGCTGCTCTGTGCTAAACCAGAGCACCAAAGTATGACTTGTTTGTTATTTAACCACTTCCCACAGAGCCACCGTCAAATGATGGCGGAGTGATGTGGCTCTCGTTCTGGGACAAAGTTATATGAGGGTGCCCCAGATTGCCCGCTCTTGCATGCTTGTGCAGCGTGGTGATTGCGGTCACAATTTGTTCCTAGGACATAGCTCGACCCCGATCTCTATAAAGAGCCAATGACGCAGGTTTTTGCCCATGTGATCGGCTGTGTCCAATCACATGTAAATGTGGAAGTGTTGTTAATCGGCTCTCCTCTCCTCGCACTGACAGAGTGTGTGGTGAAAAGAGCCAATAGCGGCATCTCCTCAGTGATAAAATACCACCAAAAGAAAGCTCTATTCGTGTGAAAAATATATAAAAAGTAATTTGGGTACAGTGTTGCATGACTGCGAAATGTACATGTCATGTGGTTGAAAGAAAATGTATATATCACTTTAACCACTTGACCACTGGGCACTTAAACCCCCTTCCTGACCAGACCAATTTTCAGCTTTCGGTGCTCTCACAATTTGAATGACAATTACTCAGTCATACAACATTGTACCCATTTGAAATTTTTGTCCTTTTTTTTCACACAAATAGAGCTTTCTTTTGGTGGTATTTGATCACTTCTGGGTTTTTTATTTTTTGCGCTATAAAAGAAAAACGACTGAAAATTCTGTAAAAAAATAAATAAAATCTTGTTTCTGTCATATTAGCGGGTTATTTCTCACACACAACATACCACAAATTACACCCCAAAACACATTCTGCTATTCCTCCCGAGTATTGCGATACCCCATGTGTGGGACTTTTACACAGCGTGGCCACATACAGAGGCCCAACATGCAGGGAGCACCATCAGGCGTTCTGGAACACCCAGGCCAATTCTGACATTTCTCTCCTACATGTAAACATCATCATTTATTTGCTAGAAAATTACATAGAACCCCAAAACATTATATATGCTTTTTTAGCTAAGACCCTGGAGAATACAATGGCGGCTGTTACAACTTTTTATCTCACATGGTATTTTCGCAGGAATTTTTTGAACGCGTGTTTCAAAAAAAACAAAACAGTTTTGTGCTTAAAAAAAAAAAAACAGTAAAGTTAGCCCAATTTTTTTTCATAATGTGAAAGATGAAGTTACGCCGAGTAAATAGATACCCAACATGTCACACTTCAAAATTGCGTACACTCATGGAATGTCGCCAAACTTCGCTACTTAAAAATCCCCATAGGCGACGCTTTAATTACTTTTATTGGTTACATGTTTTTAGTTACAGAGGAGGTCTTGGGCCAAAATGATTGCTCTCGCTCTAACGTTCGCAGAGATACCTCACATGTGTAGCTGGAACACTGTTTTCATATGTGGGCGGGACTTACTTATGCGTTCGCTTCTGCATGCGAGCACACGGGGACAGGGGTGCTTTAAAAAAATTGGTATTGCAGAGTATTTGGGTATTGCAGAGTATTTGGGTATTGCAGAGTATTTGGGTATTGCAGAGTATTTGGGTATTGCAGAGTATTTGGGTATTGCAGAGTATTTGGGTATTGCAGAGTATTTGGGTATTGCAGAGTATTTGGGTATTGCAGAGTATTGGGGTATTGCAGAGTATTGGGGTATTGCAGAGTATTGGGGTATTGCAGAGTATTGGGGTATTGCAGAGTATTGGGGTATTGCAGAGTATTGGGGTATTGCAGAGTATTGGGGTATTGCAGAGTATTGGGGTTATTGCAGAGTATCGCGCAGGGTATTGCAGAGTATTGGGGTATTGCAGAGTATTGGGGTATTGCAGAGTATTGCGCAGGGTATTGCAGAGTATTGGGGTATTGCAGAGTATTGCGCAGGGTATTGCAGAGTATTGGGGTATTGCAGAGTATTGCGCAGGGTATTGCAGAGTATTGGGGTATTGCAGAGTATCGCGCAGGGTATTGCAGAGTATTGGGGTATTGCAGAGTATCGCACAGGGTATTAGGGTATTGCAGAGTATCACGCAGGGTATTGCAGAGTATTGGGGTATTGCAGAGTGTTGCGCAGGGTATTGCAGAGTATTGGGGTATTGCAGAGTATTGCGCAGGGATAGCTGAGCTGGGATGGATGGCTGGATCTGTGACTGCAGTTGTCCCCAGGGGGCGCGCGAGAGGAGGATTCTGGGAGGACGTCCCAGGGACATTGTGTCAGAGTTACCCCACCGCGCTGTAGCAGTAAAATGTCTATGGAGCGGTGGGCAAGTGGTTAATAAAGAGGAACTTTAGTCAGAAATCAAACTCCTGCTGGATCGCTTTAGGCCACTCTGATGACAGCCTAAAGAGTTACTGCTGCTCAGGGGCCCTGGGCTTCAGCAAAATGGCAACCTCCAGCAAGAAGAAACAGGAACAATGCTGGGGGCAATTTACAGCACACACTCTTGCTGCATAGCCTAATTATTAATGTGGAATGAAGGTTCCTTGCTAAAGAACATTATTTTTGTCAAGTTGTTGGGTAAAGTTCCCTTTTAAATAAAGTTTCAGACAGATTTTATGTGCACTTTTATTTAAACCCGTTGCTAGAAGGAAAGTAAAAATTGTGTTCACGGCAGTTGCCAAATATATTGCAGCAGATTAATTGTGTTTCGTGTATAAAATGTTAGTCAGGCTTTAAATCTGTCCAATCTTCGTATCCATAATGATAAAACGTCTCTGTGTTGTTACAGGTCTTATAGCTAAAACATATTAAACAGTCTATAGACAACCCAAACAGCAGATGATGTGCCATTTGGTGTATCCAGCTGAGATATTTTAGTCTGCTATGAATTTGATTCACACATCATGAGCAGCCATGACTAATACATTATACCCCAGTGACCAGCTCTGATCTCTACTGGCATATTAGTAATGTTCCTTTCTGACAACGCTTTCATGTAAATGAAAAATAGATCTCTATATCCTTCTGGTACATAGCAGTGACGGGGGATTTTTTGTTTCTGCAAATGATATGCCTTCATGATGGTGTAGATGTGTCTGGTTTGTATGCTAAATGTTTCCCATTTCTGGGTTGAAGCTCTAATAAATTAGCCTGAAAATGTGCCTATGGCTGCGCAGACTGGATGTTATCACACTTCACTAGAGCTAAGCTCCAGATCGTGAGGAAGAAGGGTCAGTACTGGCTCTGAGTGTGCGTCTGTTCTAAGATGCATTAAATGTTTTTAACTTGTTCGCCGTTAGATCACATCAAATTAGTTTCTTGGTCTTGCTCCTGGCGTAGATATAAGAACTATCTTCATCTATGTACCTTGGAGGGGAAGACTTAAAATCGTAAATTAAAGCTATTCAGCGGTCTAAAATTTGATGTAAATGGTCAGAATACAGAAATAGAAGCAATTGGAATCATTGGTATGCTGTTTTCATTGACATTTACTTGTCGTTGCTTACAAATATTTGCCATAGGAAGTTTGTGAGTTTAAAGATCTTCACCCTATAAACAAAAATTGAAATGTCAGCAGCTATAAATACTGTGAAAACACACATATACCTGTCCCAGGATCCAGCGATGTCCTCACCTGACCCAGCTCTTTGACGGTTGTCCGGTCTTGGTGCTAGCATCTGTGGGCAGCTAGCTGTGACTGCTTGTTACTCCACAGTCAGCTGCCTGGCGTGCTGCACCCCTCCAATGGTACTGCTGTCTCTTGGGACCTGTGATGTGTCCCAAGAGACTTTGGGGGGGGGGGGGGGGAACTTCCGCTCCGACCGCTTAGGTGATCAGAGCAGAAGGGGGAGTGGGTACCTGTCAAAATCAGATAATCTCTTAACCCCCCCAAGAAGACATTACAAATATGGGAGAGGACAAGCGGAACTTCCCCTTTTGGGTAAAGTTCCGCTTTAACTAGTATTTTGCCACTTTGGGTATTATTTCAGAAGCTGCATATTAGTTACACCAGCCTTCACAGCATACTTGGTGACCTGATTTGGCTAAGACCCCTTTCACACTGAAGCGTTTTTAGAGCGTTTTAGCGTTAAAAACAGCGCTATTAAAATGCTCATAAAACGCTCTCCATGCATCTCAATGGACCCTTTCACACCGAGTCCTGCAAACATCATCTTTGGAGCAGCTTTTGGGCGCTGAAAAAATGCTCCAAAAACGCCCCTCTCCATTGAAATGAATTGAAAGCGCTGTCAAAACACCTTACCCTTTCAACTTGAGGCGTTACACTGGTGGGGCATTGAGAAAAGTCCTGCAAGCAGCATCTATGGAGCAGCTTTTGGGCGCTGAAAAAACGCTCCAAAAACGTCCCTCTCCATTGAAATTAATTAAAAACGCTGTAAAAATGCCTTACCCTTTCACACTGAGGCACTGCAAAAACGCCCTAAAACATTAGGGTCTTAGCGGTGCTTTACCAGCACATTGGGATCGCAGATGAGGCTTAGCTCGAAAAACGCTCGAATAGCGCTTAATGTTGGTTTTGCCCGGGTTGCTGCTAGTTATTTTTGCTCACTGTACAGCAGGGGTTCCTGACCTTTTTGCCTTTCCTGGTCCACATTGGAAAAAGAAGAATTGCCCTGGGCCTCACATAAAATAAACTAACAATAAGGATAGCCGATTAGCAGGAAAAGTCAGGCAGATCACGCGTTAACGATTACCGATATAAGGTAATATGCTCTCGGTTCAGTCTTTCCCCTACACATGGCCAGTTTTCCCAATAGGAAAACTGCCAAAAACCGCTGGACAAAAGTCAGCCGGATTTCCCGGCGGGAAAAAAGAGAACTGGTTCTTTTTTTTGTCTGGCAAATTTTGGGCAGTTTTCCCATCGGAAAAACTGCGAGGAGCATACACACGGCCGGGATGCCCAGCCAAACGCTCTCCTCACAGTTTTCCTGTCGGGAAAACTGATCGTGTGTACGAGGCTTAAGGATCAGTGGGATAATGAATGCTTACAGCAAAAATCCATCTTTAACCACTTGACAACCGCCCACTGTAAATATACGTTCTGTTTTTAATAGGGCTGTTACTGATCAAAATTTTTGTGTTCGATTAATCATTTGTTTTTTTAATCGATTAATCGACTAATTTCGATTAATTATAACGCACATACAGATCCAACTACTTTTAGCTGATCTCCTTGCAGGCTGAGTCCCAGTGCAGCTACCAACCACTGGAAAAATGGATAGCAGGATACAAAAAACACACAAAGGCAGCGCTCGATGGGAAAAGCATTACAACTTTTATAGCCTTCAAGTAGGTAACCAAATAAATATTGCACTGGAGAAAAAATCGATGTAGCTACATAAACTGTAAAAATGGTGTGAGTAATACCAAACGGTACCAAAAGCAGTCATAAAAACATGCAGCCAAGTATGATACTGGTATAAAAATGTGTACAACGATACCACTGCTGAATCCAGATGAGGAGAGGTTAACATCAGTCAGTCGGCATGAAGGGAACTATCACAACTCCCAGTGGATGGTTGTAGAATCCCAGGTTGATAGAGGGAAGTGATAGAGGGAAGTGTAACAGCCCTTGCGTGTGGCAGATAGTAAGGTCCCACCGGCATGCCGATATGAAGACACAGCAAAGGAGCCCTTCAGATGGACACGGCAAGCCCCGCCGGTGTCCGTGACGTTAGCGGATCTCCGACGGAACTCCCTGAAGGCCCAGAAGCCGGCTGAGAGGTGAGTACCAATCAAAAGAATTTTAATCGATCAAAAGAATTTTGATCGATCAAAAGAATTTTGATCGATCAAAAAAATGTACTTTTAATTAATCGATTAATCTTTAATTTGCACAGCCCTAGTTTTTAAAGATGGATATCTCGGTAACGGCAGCAACTGCTGCCACAACGGAGATATCCATCTCTTTAGTGGGCGGTTCTGTCGATGATGGTGGTCTCCTCGGCGGATTTGCCGCGAGATCGCCGTTATCGTTGGCGGGAAAGGCCCCCCCTCCCGCCGCTCTCCCATCCCCTCCGCCGCTTACCGGAGCCGTCGGTAGTGGCGGAGGCGATCGGGTCCTTCGGCTGTCTGTGTGGGGATGTGAGTGAGGGCGATATGGCCCCCAGCCGTCCCATAGCTTTGCTGTGCGGAAGTGACGTCAAAACGTCAGTCCCGCCCATGTGTCTTAAAGAAACATTCTTTTTTTGTTATTTGAAAAAATGACAGTTTCCATTTTTTTTTCTTTTTTTGCATTTAAGTCTGAATATGAGATCTGAGGTCTTTTTGACCCCAGATCTCATATTTAACCACTTCCTTACTGGGCATGTATACCCCCTTCCTGACCAGGTGAAATTTCAGCTTGCGGCACTGCGTCGCTTTAACTGACAATTGTGCGGTCGTGCAATATGGCTCCCAAACAAAATTGGCGTCCTTTTTTCCCCACAAGTAGAGCTTTCTTTTGGTGGTATTTGGTCACCTCTGCGATTTTTATTTTTTGCGCTTTAAACAAAAAAGGACAACAATTTAAAAAAAAAATACAATATTTTTTACTTGTTGCTATAAAAAATAGCCCAATTTAAAAAAAAAAATTCAGTTTAGGCTGATACGTATTCTTCTACATATTTTTGGTAAAAAAAAAAAAAAAAAATCGCAATAAGCGACTGGTTTGCGCAAAAGTTATAGCGCCTACAAAATAAGGGACAGAATTATTATTTTTTATTATTTTTTTTTTACTAGTAATGGCGGCGATCTGCGATTTTTATTGCGACTGCGACATCATGGCGGACACATCGGACACTTTTGACACATTTTTGGCACCATTCACATTTATACTGCAATCAGTGCTATAAATATGCACTAATTACTGTATAAATGTGACTGGCAGGGAAGGGGTTAACACTAGGGGGTGAGGAAGGGGTTAATGTGTATCCTGTATTGTGTTCTAACTGTGGGGGGAGGGGGGGGTGACCGATCTGTGTCCCTATGTACAAGGAACACAGATCGGTCTGCTCTCTCTATGACAGGACGCTGTCATTGTGAGAGCCGGCAATGAGAGATGATCTCATATGTTTACATATGAGATCATCTCTCATTCGTTGCACAGATCGCATCGCAAACGGCCACTCTGATTGGCCGTTCGCGGCGATCTGTGATTGGCTGTGTCCAAGGGACACGGCCAGTACACAAGTTCCCCGCTGCGCGCTCGGGAGCGCGCGCTGGGAACACAGAAAGAGGCTGCCGTGAAAACACGGCAGGCCAGAGATTTAGAACCACCCTGCGGCCGCATATAGTCGTACGGCCGTAGGGAAGTGGTTAAGAGGACCTGTCATGCTTTTTTCTATTACAAGTGATGTTTACATTCCTTGTAATAGGAATAAAAGTGATATTTTTTTTTTTTTTAGTGTAAAAAATTATAAAATAAATAAAAATAAATAAGAAAACAAAAAAATGTGTTTTTTAAAGTGTGACATGTTGGGTATCATTTTACTCAGCGTGACATTATCTTTTACAATATATAAAAAAATTGGGCAAAATTTATTGTCTTATTTTTTAATTCAAAAAAGTAAATTTTTTCCAAAAAAAGTGCGCTTGTAAGACCGCTGCGCAAATACGGTGTGACAAAAAGTATTGCAATGACTGCCATTTTATTCTCTATGGTGTTAGAAAAAAATATATATAATGTTTGGGGGTTTTAAGTAATTTTCTAGCAAAAAAAACTGTTTTAGTCTCGTAAACACCGAATCTGAAAAACAGGCTCGGTGGTTAAGTGGTTAAGGCCATTTCACACAGTGGTTGGCGTTTTTACTCACTGGAATAAAGGCAGTCACCGGTAAGACACTCAGAAAGCAATTGTTTTCTATGTGTGCAGGGTGCGGTGTAGTGAGCTGCCATATAATGCAGACATACTGCATTTTATAGCATCGCACTGGACAGGATCACATCACTATACAATGCAGGACACTGCTCTGCTGTTAATATGGAAGTATGCAATTCAAATAAAGTTCCCACAAAAATAAATAAAAACAAAGGGATCTGTGTGATGCACTGAAAGGTGCACCTAATCTGCTGCAGTTTAGTGTGTGCCAGCTGTCCATTGCTGTGTGAACGGGCCCTTATTCTCAGCTCCAAAAAGCCCCTAATGACCTAAATTTTTTTTTTATCAAATTTGTTTTAAAATGAATCAGATTTCCAGCAAGGGCAGATATTTTGGTGCATTGAAGCCTTTTTTTGATTTTTTGTATGTTTTGTTTTTTATTCAGATTTTAAGAATAAATGGGGTATAGAAAAAGTGGGGAACGCTGAGAGCTAGTGTGCATCTAATGTGTATAGAATGAGGTGATCTATACAAAAAGCAGTACAAATAATACAGTGCTAGAAATTCTTATCAGGAATTGTGAGTGAGTGAGTAACTTGTATAGCGCTACAAATTTGAACTAAATCGCCTCAAGTCGCTTATGAGGTATGTACAACACAGTATACAAAACATCTGAACCTTGTGTATCTAATTGTAAATATACATGAATATGGTGCACTCAATTTTGACTTCCTGTGAATTGTACTAACAATTCCGAAGAATCACTTTAGTCCAAGTACATCCGCTTAAACAGCCAATTAAAATGTTCCAAAATGCGTATTGCCTCTTGATATAGTGTCTTTTTTGAAAGGTCATTGTTACAGGATAACAATCATAGTGATGATTATTAGTTTATCGAATACGAATGACTGATTTACAACAGAATGGCTTTATGTTGGCCTCCTTACTGCTATGTAGAATAATGTAATTAGTGTAATCTTATTTGAGAGACATAATAACATTCAGGCCTCTTTACAGTGTGATAATAGAAATGTAATTTATCACAACTGAGAATAAAACATCAGGTGAATGCCTAATTTCTTCAATGATTATTTTCAGAGTGCATCAAACAGCTCCCTCTCGGAGAACACTGCCCCCAGTGGCCGCTTCAAGTTGGATATTCTCAAGAATAAAGCCAAGAAATCTCTGACCAGCTCTCTGGAAAATATTTTCTCAAGGGTATGGACCTTAAAAATAAAGTGTTACAAATAATGTCATATCAGACCTGCAGTTACTGTTAAAGCATAGCTAAGCCCAAAAACTAAAAATGTGATCTATTGCCAGTCCTTGGATGCTATGGTAGATGCATTCATTTTTTGAGGCTTTTTTTCCCCCTTCTCATCTGGTTATCCTACAAATAATACGATTCCTGTCCCTTTGTGACTACTTTTTCTTCACCGTATCTTTATTAGGAGCCATTGTTGTCACCCAGGCTGGACCTTAAACTTTATTTAAAAATGGTCAAATGTGAGAAACCCCCACTATCTTTTGGTATATGCTCCTATGTAAACAGCATACCTAAACGTTTTTAGATAAGGCACAGACTGGAGGGGCAAGATTAAGAGACAGTGCATCAATGTACATTGTCTTGAGATCTTTAAAGGATCACTAAAGGAATTTTTTTTTTTTTTAGCTAAATAGCTTCCTTTACCTTACTGCAGTACTGGTTTCATGTCCTTATTGTTCGTTTTTGCTTTGAAGTTGATGTAATCCTGCTCTGTTCTCCACACTTCCTGCTTGTCTGTTTTCTTATAACCACCATACTGGGAGCTTTCTCACGGTGGTCTAAGCTGTCATTACTGTGTGTCTAAAACTCCCCAGAACCAATCAAATTCATTTTAAAAACAAAACACTGTCCTGGATTTGTTTGTTTTGGTTCTGTGTGTCTATTTCTACTTTGCAGAAACATGAAGCCAGTTCAAAAGTGAAACTAACCGGCAGGCACATTATATGATTGCTTTTTATCTATTTTTAATCATTTTGAAAAGGAATCAGTTATATTTTATGTCTCTATACCCTGTAAACAGTCATTTCAGCAAAAACATGTTTTTCCTTTAGTGACCCTTTAACCGTTTGTTGACACAGACACATTTGGCAGCACAGTACAGACGGGGTCATAGCAAACATAACTCCCCTGCTCCTTATTAAACATTATTTAGCAAGAGAGAACAAAGTAAGATCTTTCAGTCCTGGAGTTTTTAGCAAAGGGCACGTTTTGAAATATTATTTCAAAGGTATGTTACAATATTACAGTCAGGGCTGTCTTAATGAGAGGGCACAACTGGGCACTGCCCAGGGGCCCCAGCTGCATGGGGGGCCCCTGCACTTCCCCAAAGCAGCTGGTCCTTGAGCCCACGCTGCCCCGAAATTGGGGGCCCCATGATGGCACTGAGAGTGATGGATACACAGGGGAGGCAGACTGGCAGCGGTGCGCCGTGCTGTGCAGAATGATACCTATTATTTCACAGACAGCAAGGAGGGGCAGAGCTGGTGCGCCAGTGATGCTCTAACCCCGCTAATCACCAGAACTAGTGTCCCCATTGGAAGATCTCCCCTCTATCACTGTTCTGGTGTCAGCCCAGTAAACAGGGTTAGGCTCCATTCAGACCTAGGCGTTTTGTCGCCTGAAGCCTGACGCTGAAGCAGCCTGACATACGCTGGAGGGGCAAATTTACATTGTCGGCTATGGAGATGGTTCACATTTCCACGCCGAACACCCAAACGCCCGTACGCCTGAAGCTCAAACAAGTCCCGGACCCTTTTTTCAGGCGTATCGGGCGTTCGGCAATAGCCGACAATGTAAAACATCACCGCTCCAGCAAAAAGAAAAGGACGTTTTGTCGCCGCAAATCGCGGGGACAAAACGCCTTTTTCATGTCGCCCAAATACGCTGCTGCCGCAGACGCCTAGGTCTGAATGCAGCCTAAATCTCCCTAACGGGGACACAGATGGCAATAAAAACTGATGTGTTATAATCCCTCTCTACTCCACTCCAAAACAAAAAAACAAAATAAAAAGTTTTGCCTTTATTTATGCTTTAAACAAATCTGTCACAGAAGTAAGATAATAGTGTTGTGGGTCATACAGAAACCATACAGAAATTACTTTTTGTCCAGTTAAATCTACATTTTTTTCAGTTTACAGTACACGATCTGCTGTTTTTGTATAAACTTTTCAATCATTTGTACAAAGGAACAGTTCATATAGGTTGCATCTATGATACTCCACTTACAAAATCTGTTGTTTTTTCTAAAAAGAAAGCCCAGAACTCCCTATATGATGTTTTGCAGATTATTTATAAATGACTAAGGGCCCTTTCAGATTGGGGCGTCCACGGTAAAGTGCCGCTATTTTTAGCATCACTTTACCGTCGTATTTTCAGGGGGTATTCGGCCACTAGCGGGGGCGCTTTTAACCCCTGCTAGTGGCCGAAAAAGGGTTAAAACCACCAGCAAAGCGCTGCAGCAGCGCTTTTCTGGCGGTATAGCCACGGTGCTCATTGATTTCAATGGGCAGGAGCAGTGGAGGAGCGGTATACACACTGCTCCAAAGATGCTGCTAGGAGGACTTTTTTTTACCATCCTGCTAGCGCACCACTCCAGGTTGAAAGCCCTCGGGGCTTTTACATTGGAGAGACAGTAGCGGCTCTTTCAGGGCGCTTTTTTGCGTTATAGCGCCTGCAACGCACACCAGTGTGAAAGGGGTCTAAGGGTTTTGTTAAAAACGGAGTAAGGTGACATTCTCTAATTTCCACTGCCAAGTGACTATTCCTTATGCATGTGCTTTAAAGTGGTTGTAAACCTCAAACATGAAATATGAACATAGCATATATAGTGTGTACGAAGTGTAATTTCTGTCTGCTGCCTCCTTCCTCTGCTTTCAGCATGAATGACTTCTGAAAGTTTTTCCTGACATCAAGAGGAAAAAATGTGACAGGGAAACGAGCTCCAGCTGATTGACAGACTTGGCTCTGTTCCTGTGATCTATGAGAAGGGGTGTCCTTCCCCTCCAATCAGCTCTGAGCTCCACTCGCTGACAAGCTTTATACCTTCTGGACTTTGAACAGATGCAGAGTAGAGAATACTGTAGATTAACAGGTACAACTTAAGTAGGGCGATTTGTTTTCATCAGCAGCAGCTGACAGATACTTTAGGTATTCACCATACAGTATCTAGAACGTTCGTTCCAAAATTGACTAGTGTATAGTAAGCTTAAGACGCCCAGGCAAGTTAGACAAAGCAAACTATTGCCTATAATATCTGTTTGTATTTTTATTACTCTTATATTCTTGCCCCTAGTGATTGTGCCTTACCTTTTGCATTATTACTTTGAAGCCAGCATATTTCATATATCTAACACTAATGGTGCACATGACCATTTGTTGCGATGTTAAAAGTTACATTTTTTTTTAATGTCATTAAAAAGGATCGTGTGTAGGCTTCAGAGCATTTTTTGCGATGTTAAAAATGGCCATTAAAAATTTAGAACACGCTCTAAATTTTCGCGTCTTTTTTCACGTTGTCGTTTTTAACGTTGTAAAAAATGGTTGTGTGTAGGCTTTAACGACGTGAAAATAACGCGCGTGCTCAGAAGCAAGTTCTGGTAAAATTAGCGTTTGTAATGGGGACTGAAAAGCGTGAGTCGGCAAAAGCAGCCCCAAGGGTGGCACCATCCGAATGGAACTTCCCTTTTATAGTGCCGTTGTATGTGTTGTACGTCACCGCGCTTTGCTAGAGCATTTTTTTTTAACTATCGTGTGTAGGCAAGGCAGGCTTAACAATAATCGGGTTGAAAAAAACGTAGTTATTTCTAGACCATTAAAAATGGTCGTGTGTATGCGGCATAAGCCCTGGTTCACACTGGTGCGTTTTGACATGCGACTTGACAAGTCAAATCAGCTGCATTTGCCAGCAACGGCACCATCCTAATCAGTGCGACGCCGCATCTGGGGCACTGCACCGATTTAAAAAAGTAGTTTCTGTAAAACTTTTTGCGATTTCAGGCTGCACAGATGTCTCTGAAATTGCGTCCGAAATCGGGACTGACATGCGAGAGTGAAATTGTGCGAGTTCAGCTGAACTTGCACGGCATTCATTCCCGCAGCCCAGTGTGAACCTGGGCTAAATGTCAGTACCAATGTAAATAATTATTGCTGTGAGCTCTAGTGCTGCCACTGCAATAAAATGTCATTGATTTTGCCATGTTTTACGTAACGCCATAGATCAAAGTATTCCATTTGCCCGTAGTGTCTGGTTGATATTGTCAGCTGAAGCCTTACCTGTAACCCTTCCCTATAAGACGCATAACTATTGAAGGACACACAGCAGGGTCAGTTGATTTTAAACAATGATTTCACAGCACTTTTACAATTTTTCTTTGGAAGTGATCGGTGAAATGCAATGCTGGGTGTTTCTGGGTGATGTTATTATTCTGATGACTTCACTTCTGCTTTAAAAGCCATCTGCAGAATTTGAATCTTTCCTGTTTTTCTCAGCTTTTACTATCTGCTCACTCATCATTCTAAAGTTATACAGTAATTTGTTTTTGTACCATGTGGGTATGCTTGCAAGTAAATTTTTACAGAATTATATGTGTGCAAAGCTTTGCACCATTTCTGATACAGAATCTGGGTCTGTCAGTACAGACATAAAATAGAAAATGTTGCCCGGATTCAGACATCGGAGCACATTTATGCCGCTGTAGCGTATCTCTTTTACACTACGCCGACGGAGCGCAGAGAGGCAAGCATGGAATTCACAAAGCAAATACTCCCAACGTTGCACCGCGTGGCGTATATTTTGTAGGCGTATGTGGAAGTGGGTGTGATCCATGCTAATAAAGCGTGACCCCATGCAAATGATGGGCCGGACGCCAGACAAGTACTTAAAACAAACTGCGCATGTGTCGAGACGTGGACGTATCCCCGTGCGCATGTGCACAACCACATCGGAACAACTGCCTAAGATACGTCGGATCACCGTGTACGCTGTTAACGTAACCTACGCCCAGTCAGACCCACGTCGGCCCATTTTCACAGACGTCCAACGTACAATACGTAGGCTTGTGTTCCCTGGTCCATACCTTTGCATGGGTTGCGCCTCATCTATTGGAAATAACTTTACGCCAGATGTAAAACTTACGCAAACCACGTTTATCATGGGCCGGGCGCAAGTACGTTCGTGAATTGCCGTATCTCCCTCATTTGCATATTTGAATACAAAATCAATGGGAGTGGCACATGCGTCCAGCGTAAATATGAGCTCACTCTATGCCGGCGTAGGCAGGTTATGGGATGAAGTCTGTTTTTAGGCGTATCTTAGTTTGTGGGTCCGGTGCACAGATACGATGGCGCATATTTGCGGCGTATATGGAGATACGTCGGCGCAAGTGCTTTGTGAATCCGGGCCTAAGTCTTTTGTTTGATTTTGCAAGTTGAAATTAGACAAAGTTCTAACATATTGGCACAGTAACAAAATTACAGAGGACAGTCGCACACATTGGGCACACAAAATGACAGCATAGCTGTACCTGTATGAGAATAAAAAGAAGCAAAGAATATCTAAAGCCAAGAGCTGGGCTTACATGGATCGAAATTTGGCCGGGTTCAGCAAGGAGCGGACTAATTTTGATTCATGCATGGGCAGGCTGGTTGTACAGAAGGCGGTCTACCAATTTACTGTACAGCCAGCCTCTTGAAAAATATTGGCACGATCAGTGCCTCCAGCTATAACCAACCCTAAACTGCAGAGGTTAACTGCTTGTTTGTTAAGTATTGTGTTCGAGGAATAAGCTATTATACTTGAATTATTCCTCACTCCAACAGGCTTCTGCTGCTCTGGGTTGTGGGTGAAGCCTTGCCATCCTCATGTACAATGCAGGACTGATGGTCCTGCATTGCATGTGATGACATTGTAGTCAGCTGAGAAGCTTTGTGGACCATTTGAGCAATATGGTGGAAGCCTGTGGAAGTATTAGAGCTTATTCATCTACCCCCAGACTTTTGGAGCATGTAACCCTTGCAGTACAGGGGGGCCCAAATCGGAGAGTATTTTTTTATTGTGGAGTTAAAGCCCAACTAGGGTGAAATTTTATCATTTTGGATGGATTAATATTTCTGAACCTCTGCCCTTCAGTCGCTTCCAGTAAGCTTTTGGGAAAACTTCTTATCGCTGTTTGATGCTTGCCCAAGAAATGCAGGAGGAGCTATACCTTTGACTCCCTGCCACATCAGAGAGGATTCTATGGCAGATGCTAGTATGCCACCACATTGAGTGCATTGCCATTTACAAAGAGAGGTCTGTGTTGCTGCTGTGACCATAGTTGGACTTGAACACAATCAAGTACAAACTTATGAAGGGAGACTTAAAGTGGGAGTAAACTCCCATGCATGATTTTTTCCTATAGGTAATATATGTTTACACGTGACTCCGGTGCATGTGCTGTTAAGGAACGGCATACCCATGTTGTTCCTTCAGAGTCCTGTGCTGTAAATGGTTGGCTAAACTAGGAGTCTCTGCCTTGAGACTTGGCTTATTCTACATTTATATACGGAGTGCAACTAGTCTACTCCTTTGGATTTGTGCAATCCATGGAGCACAGGACGTGGCCCTGCTGCCATTCAACGTTCAGTCTTCCATGTTGAGGTGGGAGAATGCACCTTATGGTGCCTGCTATATGGTGTCATTGTTAGGTTTCCTTCTTTGTGCATAGTATAGTTTTTTTTTTTTTTTTAACACTACATAGAAAAACCTCCAGAACTTGTGACCTTAGTTTTAGTGACAACCTGTGAAGACACGGTTTTGCTTTGCAAATTGTTGGTATGCAGTACGGGAGTGTCAGTTTAACTTGCGATTTTTAAATGCATTTCAAAATATCCTGTCTTTCCTCCAAACTGTGAACTGATAATGTCTGACAATTGTGCGTTGAACTTGAGATGAGCAGTGTATAGAGGGTCAGCAGGGTAGAGCACAGGGGATCCAGGAGGGAACAATACAGGGTGGCCAGGAGAGCACAGTACAAGGGTGCGACAGGAGAGTACAGCACAGTAAAAGGGGCCTGGAGGAGAGCACAGTACAGGGGGGGGGAGCAGGAGAGCACAGTACAATACAGGGGGGCCAGGAAAGCACAGTACAGGGGGGACAGGAGAGCACAGTACGGGGGGGGGGGGGCAAGAGAGCAGAGCACAGTACAGGGGTGGCAGAGGAGCAGAGCACAGTACAGGGGAGGGGGGCAGGAGAGCAGAGCACAATACAGAGGGGCCAGAAGATCACAGCACAGGGTGCAGGATAGCAGAGCACAGTACAGGGGGGGCAGGAGAGCACAGTACAATACAGGGGGGCCAGGAGAGCACAGTACAATACAGGGGGGCCAGGAAAGCACAACACAGTACAGGGGGGCCAGGAAAGCACAACACGGTACATGGGGGCCAGGAGAGCACAACACAGTGCAGGGGAGCCAGGAGAGCACAGCACAGTGCAGGGGAGCCAGGAGAGCACAGCACAGTGCAGGGGGGCCAGGAGAGCACAGCACAGTTCAGGGGGGCCAGGAGAGCACAGCGCAGTGCAGGGGGGCCAGGAGAGCACAGCACAATGCAGGGGGGCCAGGAGAGCACAGCACAGTGCAGGGGGGCCAGGAGAGCACAGCACAGTGCAGGGGGGCCAGGAGAGCACAGTACAGGGGGGGGCAGGAGAGCAGAGCACAGTACGGGGGGGGCAGGAGAGCAGAGCAAAGTACCCAGGTGTAGCAGAGGAGCACACCACAGTACAGGGGGGCAGGAAAGCAGAGCACAATATAGAGGGCCAGAAGATCACAGCACAGTACAGGGGGGGCAGGAGAGCACAGTACGAGGGGGGGGGGGTGGGAAAACACAGTACGGGGGGGCAGGAGAGCACAGTACGGGGGGGGCAGGAGAGCACAGTATGGGGGGGGGGCAGGAGAGCACAGTATGGGGGGGGGGCAGGAGAGCACAGTATGGGGGGGGGGCAGGAGAGCACAGTATGGGGGGGGGCAGGAGAGCACAGTATGGGGGGGGGGCAGGAGAGCACAGTATGGGGGGGGGGCAGGAGAGCACAGTATGGGGGAGGGGGGCAGGAGAGCACAGTACAGTACAGGGGGACCAGGAGAGTACAGTACAGTACAGGGGGGTCAGGAGAGTACAGTACAGTAAAGGAGGGCCAGGAGAGCACAACACAGTACAGGGGGCCAGGAGAGCACAACACGGTACAGGGGGGCCCGGAGAGCACAACACGGTACAGGGGGGCCCGGAGAGCACAACACAGTACAGGGGGGCCAGGAGAGCACAACACAGTACAGGGGGGCCGGGAGAGCACAACACAGTACAGGGGGGCCGGGAGAGCACAACACAGTACAGGGGGGCCAGGAGAGCACAACACAGTGCAGGGGGGCCAGGACAGCACAACACAACACAGTGCAGGGGGGCCAGGAGAGCACAACACAGTGTAGGGGGGGCCAGGAGAGCACAACACAGTACAGGGGGGCCAGAAGAGCACAGTGCAGGGGGGCCAGGAGAGCACAGTGCAGGGGGGCCAGGAGAGCACAGTACAGGGGGGCCAAGAGGGGACAGTGCAGGGGGACCAGAAAGAAACTGGAGGGCACAATACTGGGATATGTAGCATTTTCCTAATGCAGAGTGATATAGGGAAGCTTCTGGAATGGGTCTTATCTCATGTTCTGATTCTGGCCTGCCTGTCTCTCTCATCTTCAGAGTGATATCACACACAGGCACCTAGGTTGGACAGGAGGGGAGGGCTGGCTGGGATTGGCGCAGGACAGTTCTGCTAGTTATTTTCCCCTGCAGTCTGTCAGCTATGTGGGCATGCAATCTACTGTTTACCTGCTTGTGATGAACAGTAGATTGATACCCCATTTAATGTTTTAAAAAAATGAATGCAGGATAAGATGGATAGCATTTGTCCATATGGTCCAATTAATGTTGACTTGTATTTACAGGGTGCAAATCGAGTGAGAGGACGGCTGGGCAGCATGGATAGTTTTGAACGTAACAGTTTTGCATCTGACAAGGTACATTTATTATTACTAGATGATTCTGTGGCGGGAATGGTTCAATCTGATGTTTTGTGTGTTGACAGGATAAGGTTCCTCTGGACACATACAGTATTTTAGAAGGAGCCAGTGATCATAACAATGTGTCTTTTTGTCATAGCTTGGTTACACATGTTGTTTTCTCCACCATGCCTTCAGTTGTGTACATGGCTGTACTTCCTGTTTCATGTAACCAGTGTTTTACAGAGAAATACAGAATATCCCTTTATGCCTGCTTCACCCTGAAGTGATAGACACAACAGAAGTATGGTTTTGTGTTTCTTGTGTGGCTGAGTTACCAGTCTCTATTATAATAATAGACTGTTTTCCAGGATATTATACTGACAGCACAGGAAACTTGTGTCCAGGAAGCCGGCAAGAGAGAAAAAATTCAGCAAGGCATTATTGTTCAGTACAAAAACAGGCGTGCTTGCCCCTTTTGATAAGAGAACAGACTTTTATGAACAAACTCTTAGGTACTATGCTAGATCAGAAGCTTGAGATTGCTCTGTGTTTTTTATTTTCTGATCTCACAAGCTACCTTGCCATCTGTGATTTTGTTTTTTTGGATTTCAAGAGCGGGAATTAAGGACTGTAGGATACTTCTGAATGAGCTATATTTATCGTAAGTTGGAAAGATTGCTTATGTTTTGTGTCACCACAGGACGGCTCTCCTGGGGATTCTCCTCCGACCACCCCACCGTCTTCTCCTGTGTCATCGTCCTGGCAATCATTTCCAGAGGAAGACCCAGACTCCCCCCAGTTTCGCAGAAGGGCTCATACTTTTAGCCACCCAACATCGAGTACCAAGCGGAGGATAACCTTTCCTGATGTAAAGTCACCAAACAGCAGATCCCCCCTTCAAAGGCAGCACTCAATAGCCTGTGATGGGGCACAAAGCAGGTCAGTTAACATACAATGGCATCTATAAAATTAGACTACTACTACACACATTGAATGTATTTTACTTATATATGTATAGAGTTTCATTCATTCATTCATTCTTAAATCACATCAAATTACATCTGTTTAAAATGTTGTGCCCCCCCTGTGTGTCAGAAGTAATCAATTTTCCCTAATAATGCATGGTAGATGCATGCTTTAGGATAGTTTTTAGCACTCATATCCATTGTGTTGCTAAGGTAACACCACAAGCTGTATGCAGTAAATACAGTAATGCAGTAAGGCCCGTATTCACAGACAGCAGGCGCACATTACACCGCCGTAGCGTATCCCCTGTACACTATGCCAACGCAGCGCAGCGCAGAGTGGCAAGCATGGAATTCATAAAGCCAGTGCTCCCAACATTGCACCAGCGTGGCGTGGGTTTCAAAGGCGCAGGCTGGCGTAGGTGGAAGTGGGCGTGTTCCCTGGTGCAGACTTGAGCATGTCTGTTGCTGAGTTACACCTCCTTTTGCTGAGTTACACCTCCTTTATGGGGTATAACTTTACGCCAGACGTACAACTTACGTGCACCACGCGTAGCCTACGTCAGGTGCAAGTACGTTCGTGAATCGCCGTATTTACCTAATTTGCATGTTTGAATGGCTAATCAATGGGAGCGGTACCATGCACCCAGCCTAAATGTACGCCCACCCCACGCCGGCATAAGCAAGTTACGTCTGTGGGGTGTAGCCTGGGTTTAGGCGCATCTCTGTTTGTGGGTCTGGCGCACAGATACGACGGGGCACATTTGCACTTATGTCAGAGTAACTTGTTATATGCCGGCGTAAGTGCTCTGTGAATCCGGGCCCATGTGTGTATAAATCCCATTGTGTGTATAAATCCCATTGTGTTATGTAGAGGTTACCTGATCCACTACTGTATATATTTTTTTCCTTTATAAAATTATAAAGAGAAAGAAAGAGATTTCACATACATGTAAAAAAAAAAAAAGTATGTGTTGTGGAGGCAGATGTAAAAATAGTTTTATTAGCATTACATATCACACTGTTTGTGATCCAGAACAGAACCATCTCTAAAGTGTTGGTTCACACTACAGCAGCTTGGGATCTGACTTGTAAGTCCTCAAGCTGCTGGACATGAGAAATGCCATAGAAGTAAATTAGAGCCGTCTTAATACACACTACTGAAGTCACTCCGACGTCAGAAAATGTTCCTGTACTACTTCAAGGCGACTTCTAGGCAACTTGTACCCATAGATTTCAATGGAAGTTCCCTCCAAAGTCGGATCTCCATCTATATTGAAGCGACTTTACAGGAAAAGAAAATAGTTTACCCAGGCAAACCCCTCCCTCCCACGGAGCTGATTATTCTGTGATTGGCCACAGCCAAAGTTGCCTGTCCTCAAAGCAAATTTAAGTTGCGTTGTAAGTTGTCAAAGTCACACTGAAGTCGCCTCCAAATTGCCTCCTGATGAACTGGCACTAACAAAATAACATTTTAAACATAACTTGTTTATAGGGCCAGTAAAGATAAAATATTATTTTAACTTTAAAGTCATTCATGGATTGAAATTAAGCTGGTTCAGCAGACCGGATGAATTTCGAATCACGTATGGGCTAGCTGGTTATTCACAAGTCCATCTGTTAATTGACTTGTGTACAACCAGCATGTCAGGTTTTTCCTGAATGATCAGTGCCACCAGCTGTAGCCGATAACACCGATCATTGTATTTTTCCGGCAGAATACAATGGCACAGCGGGAGTATTCCATCATCCACATCGAATGTGTGGATGGGTAAATAAAGTCTTTTTTTTTTTTTCATTTAACCTGGTGTTTGAAGAAAAAAAAAAAGACTTGTGTATGGCCAGCTTTAGAGCATATGATAACATTTGTTTGTAAGTGTGTCAGAGTTGGGCAGATGACAATGAGGCATCTGCTGTTTTTCAACTAATTGCTGCTTCACCAGGTTCTGTTGTGATGACAGGTAAACAGTTCACATGCGGGAACAAGATATTTTCCTTAGTAGGAATTGAAGATGGAACACAGACCTTTTACAAGTTGGAAAATCTCTCTGCATTAATGAGCAACCCCTTAAATAAGCTTATCTTTATGGCCCAATAGTTGCCTAACCACTACAAGCAGTGCTCAAACCAAGAATAAAAAGTAAATCTATTTCATGTAAAGCCATGCATAGAAAACTTAAAGTAATTGTAAAGCCTCAAATTATTTTATTTCTAATAATAAACATGTTATACTTTTCCTCTGTGCAGTTGGTTATGCACAGAGCAGCCCTCCTTTTCTCGGGTCCCTCTTTGCTGCTCCTGAACCCCCCCTCCTGTAGAGTGCCCCCACAGTCAGCAGCTTTCTATGGGGGCACCTGAGCCGAGTCAAAGCTCTAGACACGGAGCTCCGCCCCTCTCCCCCTGATTGGCTAACTGACTTTGATTGACAGCTGCAGGAGCTCGCTGGAGAGCAATGGGGCGCAGGTAAGTAATTAGGGGGTGCTGAGGGGGCTGCTACAAACAGAAGTTTTTTTTTATCTTAATGCATAGAATGCATTACGATAAAAAAAACCTTCTGCCTTTACAACAGCTTTAAGCCCTACAGTATCCTATCTACCCCAGTGGTACACATGCCACACTCTAGGAAACACTACTCTTGACATGTATTTAAGAACAAACAATGTAAGGGCAGGTAAATGTTCTTTAAAATGGGAATATATAAAAACCACTCAAGAACTACGTGATTCCTGAAAATAACTGTTAAAAGCCAGCCATACATGGATTTAAATTTGGCTAATTTAACAAGGATCAGCAAAATTTTAAACCACGGGCAAGGTGGTTGTATAGAGGTTGATCTACAACCACCCTATTGAAAAATAATTTCTTGATAAGCACCGCCGGCTTTAGCCAGCAGTGCTGATCAGTGTATTCTGAGAGCAGGGAAATCTTCCTGCTCTCAGTATACAAAGGCTCAGCGGGCAGTGGATGGGGGAATCAAATGTGTGGATGGGGGAATTAAGTAATTTTATTTGTTCAACTCGCTGGTTGAACAAAAGATAAAATAATCCTCTATAAGCGATAAACTGCCTTAACCTTTCTTAGATTAAACATGGCTGCTATTAAACCACAATGGACTGCAAGCATAGTTACCCACAGTGCCAAGTATCCACATTTCTCTACAGGAATAGATAGTATTACATTAATACATTTTATTTGTAGTTGTGCACGTTTTGATAGTTGTCCATGACTCTTTTGAGAAGATTCGCCTTTATATTTGTACCAAAACAGAAAGTGAGGCAAAATCCAAACTTATACAGTTACCACCAGAACTAGAGCTGTAGGGAAGTCTTCTAACGAGGCCATCACTTTGGAGACAACTGCCCCCTCATTTTGGGAGATTTCTTCTAACTTCCTATTGTGTCCCTGGGACAGGAAATGAGGGCCAGATCCCCCTAATGGTTTAAAGACAAAAAAAGTAAGCTGATGGGTTTTTGGCTATACAGGGGGGTTTATTTATTAAAGGCAAATTCACTTTGCAGTACAAGTGCACTTGGAAGTGCAGTCGCTGTAGATCTGAGATGGACATGCAAAGAAAATAAAAAAAAATGCATTTTTGCTTGTACATGATTGGATGATAAAATCAGCAGATCTTCCCCTCATATTTTCCTTTAGTAAATCAACCCCATAGTCTTTCTACAAATCAGCTGGCATCCATTTACTAAAACACCTTCATAACACGTGGTATAAATCGAAATCACTTACATAAACCATTTAAGATGTGGAACAACCTCATTCATTATAATGAGCCTATTCCAAATATGTTATCCTGCTTTTCACACCTTTTTAGTTTGATGTGACCTGCTGATCCCAAAGAAATTAATATTATTATGTACATAAATTGTAATAAGCAGTTTGATGCAGAGCTGTATAAATGCTTCTGTGAAGATGTTTTATTTTCTGGTACTGTTTAGTCACGTATAGTTTTCCTGCTTTTCCCTGTTTAGATTTTTTTTAAGAAACAACTGCTAATATTGTTTTCTGTTGCTGATACTTAGCCCCATTCCTATTGTTCGGCGTGTCCGCACAGAGAGTGAACCTTCGTTTTCCAGTCTCCCCTCATCCTTCACTGCCCCTTCTTTCCTGAAAAATCTTTACCAAGGTTCAGGGAGAACTCCCCCCCAATCTGAGAGAGATGCTCCCAAGAGGTGAGACCTGATAAAGCTGCCTCTCCTACGCCTCCTACTCTAATTCTATGTCTGGTTGGCGGCTTACTTGCCCTGCTGGATTAACCAATCTTGGACTACCATGGGAGGCAGTCTGCATGTTAATTGTACTTGTCTGTTACCCAGTAATTTCTGTAATTATACTCTTAAATGGTAAAATGTTCAACACAAACTGCAGCAGCTTGGCAAGTTTTAGGGGATTTGTTAATGGTGTCACACCAGCACTTTTCAATTGTGCTGTTGCCAGAATAAAAGACTAATTATATACAGTATGTACAACATTTTCTATATGAGAGGGGTTTTTTAAATTGAACAGCATGCTGCCAAATTTCTCAGTGTGTGTATATATATATATATATATATATATATATATATATGAGAGAGAGAGAGAGAGAGAGAGAGAGATCAGTTATGTAGCTGTCTGAAGGTGACTGTTTTAAAAAAAAAAAAAAAGAACCAGCAAAATAATACAATTGTTCAGGCAGCAGACAGGACTTATGAACAAATGCTAGGGCAGTGATGGCAACCCTTGGCACCCAAGATGTTTTGGAACTATATTTCCCATGATGCTCTTGTATTCTGCAGTGTATGTGAGCATCATGGGAAATGCAGTTCCAAAACATCTGGGGTGCCAAGATTCTCCATCACTGTGCTAGGGCATTGCCCTCCTTCTTGCACTCTATTGGCTGTCACTAAGATCTCTGCGTTGACTGCAGTGTCTGTAGCTTCCCCCATGATTAATTTGCATTGTAAAATTCAAAAGTGAATCTAATGACTGATATGGGGAGTAATGAAAGCACAGGAGAAGACAGTTTTGAGAAAGATTGTTCTACAACTGTCAAAGTTGTGGCTAAATCATTCTTCACTCTTCAGTGGAAGTTTGCTGTTTTAAAAGTTAAAGCTGAACTCGAGTGATCTGTATTGCATACTTAAAGGGTCACTAAAGGAAAATGTTTTTGAAAGTTTTGCTGAAATGACAGTTTACAGGGTATAAAGACATACAAGTTAACTGATTATTTTTTATAAATGATTAAAAATAGATAAAAATCAATCATATAATGTGCCTGCAGTTTAGTTTCACTTTTAAACTGGTTTCATGTTTCTGTGATGTAAAGAGACACACAGAACAAAAACAAACAAATACAGGGCAGTGTTTTGTTTGGACCACAGTGAAAAACTGCCATGAGATTTTTCATAAGGAGCCAGACAAGCAGGAAGTGTGGAGATCAGAGCAGAATTACAGCAACTTCAAAGCAAAAACAACCAATGAGGACATGAAACCAGGACTGAAGTAAGGTAAAGGAAGCTATTTAGCTAAAAAATAAATTCCTTTAGTGATCCTTTAAGGCCATACATGGTTAGTTTCTTTCACTTAGCCAGCAGTGGAGGAATCTACTACAGTGCTTTTCAGCTTCCACTGCAGCCCATTGGGTATGAGATATGCATACTTACATTGTGCCAAGCTGGACCAATTAAATATGCAATTTAAATCATTCCTGGAGGTCAACTTTTAGTGAAAAACAAGTAAAAAGGTAACAAAAAACCCTACAGAAAAATTTTTTGCTACCATCTTTATAAACTGGCCATTAGGGACCAATGTTGCCTCTCACCCACCAAAATGAAAATAAAAACAACAGAGTATCCATTCCAGCATTCGTAAATAGGCCATTATAGCTGCAATAGGGCTTTGCAGGTGTACTAGGTTGTAAATGGCGCTGGTGTGACACCTTTCTATAGAGTGAACATTATACCATCACATTTGTCTGTCTCTACAACAATACTAATAAATATGGTAAATCTTGCATGGCACAATCCTGAATAGAATTGTTATGTATATGAACATGAGTTTTTACCCCTACAGTATAAGTATGGTAAGTAAAATGCTGTAATGCCGTCTATTGTATGTGTGGTATTAAATGTGCAGGTTCTGAACTCTTCCTTATTGTTCTCTAATACTAATTGTGTCTGTCCTTCAAAGGTGAGGGCTATGGTACTACCTGCATGCACAGAGTTTTATCATTGTAAATTAAGTTATGCTAGAGGAGAAAAATGTTATTGGTAACACTATTGATGGCTTTAAGCTTGTGTCAATGTCTTCAGTTTGAGATGCTCCTGACATCATTCATTTGACCAGGAGTTGGCTCCTTTTAACCTGCTTCAAATAGATTTTGTAAAACCTGCTTAAAAGGGAACAAATGGCCACCAACAAAACTCTTATTCAGTTGTGGGCTGTTTAGAGATCTTGACAAGCAGTTATAAACAATAAAACAATGTGTACCGTTCAGATCAGATATTTGTTGGGCAGTAGAAGTGGCCTTCCTTACATTGTTTAAGATCTGGTAGAAATGTTCCTACCTCCTTTATATCACTAAAATGGCAACCGTTATCATGCAGAGATTTGTAAGTTAACATTTTTTTTTTTTTAACAAAGGTACATTCAATTCAAAACGAAACCTTAAACTGTGGGATGCATACTGGGAACACAGACTATCTGTTCATTACTATAGTTGTGTTTTTTTTTTTACCAGGCATCATTGTAGAACACCAACCCAACCTTTTTGTTAGTAATCTAGTTGGGTTAGAATGACCAGATGTAAAAAATAAAAATAAAATAAAAATCAGTACCTAGGGTATTTTCCACAAATGCCAATCTGCTTTTGTGGATTGCATATAAAAAGTGTTACAGGCAGCAGGGAGAGGAAGCTACATGCTTCAGGAAGTACAATGTGCGACCCTTTTGAGCTGCTCTCTAGATTCTGACTGTAGTGGGTTACATAAGTTGTTGGACAGTTGGACAGTGTCAGTAGTTGATATTGTGTACAGCAGGGATTTGCAGTTAGCGGGCCTTCAGCTGTTGCAAAACTACAAGTCCCATCATGCCTCTGCCTCTAGGTGTCATGCTTGTGGCTGTGAGTCTTGCTATGCCTCATGGGACTTGCAGTTCTGCAACAGCTGGGGGTCCTCTAATTGCATATCCCTGGTATACAGTATATTTATTTCTGATTCCACATAAAAGGTATGGCTAAACTACTGGCATGAACCAGAAACCTATGGCAGACCCCTAACTGTATGTAATACATGCTTCATACAATGTTCCAAATATATGAGCATGAAAAGCTCTTCTAACTTCTGTTTGGTAAACTGGGGAAAAGGATAAGCAATAGCGAGACACAGTCTAAGAGACCCATTCCAGACCACTAGTTTAATCGTTCAGATATTGGTTGTTACATCTCTGATTAATGCTTTACTGCTGGTTTACATTGATAGTATACAGTTATTTAAATTGTCTGTAAACCTCAGCCATGAAATATGAACAATGCATATCCTTCTAATGTGTGTACTGGTTTCAATTAAAACCACTAAGTGTAATTTCTGTTTGCTGATTTGTTCTTTTGCTATCAGCATGAATTAGGTCTGACAAGTGTTCCTGACTCTAAGGCCGCGTACACACGAGGGGATATGTCCGCTGAAAACGGTCCGATGGACCGTTTCAGCAGACATCTCCGCTCGTGTGTATGGGCTAGCGGACAGATTTCTCCACCCGACAGATTTCAAAGCATGCTTTGAAATCTATCGGGTGGAATCCGTCCGCCCGACATGTCTGCTGGTTAGTACACTTACCAGCAGACATGTCGGCCCCCACCGCCGCGGCGCCGCTGCCGAATGGATTCGGCGCATGCGCGGAAGTGTTTTACTTCCTGGTGCGGTGACGTGGCGGTGACGCGGCGGCGTCAACGTCACCACTACGTCACCGCGCCGTCCGGCGGCGGGGAATTTGATCCGATGGTGTGTACACGCCATCGGATCAAACTCCCGATCGGACATATCCGATGGAAATGGTCCGCGGACCGTTTTCATCGGATATATCCGATCGTGTGTACGCCGCCTAAGAGAAAAATGGTGACAGGGGAGGGGCCTCCAGCAGATTGACAGCCTCACCTTTGTTCCTGTGTGCTTTGCGGAGGGGGGTTTGCCCCTTCCCTCCAATCAGCTCTGCAGAGTGTGACTTCAGACCTCCTCCCCCTTTTTCTGAACTCTCAGGCAAGCTTATAAATGCAGCACTTTGAATGGATGTAGAGAAGAGAAGACTCCAGATAGACTGATACAATTTATGTAGGAGGATTTGCTTCATCCCTGTATATCACCCAAGGATAGTCCCTTTACTGGGTATATGTAAGGGTTTACAACTGCTTTAATAGTGAGAAAAACTTTCACAGACTCCATGTAAGCTGTTGTATAAATGCCTAATTTATAGGGTTTAGTAATATTACTGCCTGTTGATCTCCTTTGTCATAAAAGCCAGCAATGTGGTTCACAACCTATTTAAAGTGTCCATTGTAGTGTGTACAGGCACTTGGAACATTAAATGCCAAAACATCATAACGTTAAATTGCTGTGCTATTTTTTGTGCTAATATATAATACAATGGAATAGTTGAAGGTGATATGGTGTGCATACCATATGCTACATAGAATGAGATACAGACGTTTTTTTTTTTTTTGGCATTCTCTAATATTCATGTGGGTTAACACAAGACTAATCAGTAAGCATTGGCAGGCAAAACAACAATGGCAGCAGCAATCAGGATGCATCTTTTCACCAGCAGTCAATGCGTATGTTGTGTGTACTGATGTTATTTCTACATTGTAGTCATGACTCATCTGCATCTGCACTTACTGTCATGGAAGAACAATGTAAATGCAGTCATGCAAAAAAGTAAGTATACCTCTTAGGAATTGTTGATTTTTTTTTTCCAACATAAATGGACTTATGAAAAGCGGACCGTTCGTCCGCTCATGTGAAAGGGCCCTTTGTGGGTTCTGGGGACAGGAGTTGAGAACCACTGCCCTAAAGCCTTTGGGACTTTAAAGGGGTTGTAAAGGTTTTTCTGACATTGGTTATAATAGGCTGCACTGATAGGTGAAACTGATGAGGAGGCACTGATTGGCTGCACTGGTGGGCACTGTCGGGATTGCACTGATAATCTGTGCCCTGATTATCAGTGTGCATTTCCCCTTTAAAGAAGCTGCTTATCGCGCTCCTCTCTCCTCTCATGAGTGCAGATCACCAGCTTCTATTTACATCCTTGATCAGCTGTGATTGGACACAGCTGATCACGTGGTAAAGAGCCGCTGATTGGCTCTTTACCTCAATATGTAATCATCATTTACAGAGCGCGCCGCCCACGCCCCTTGGCGGGCACCATCATTGGAGGCCGTTATATGACGCCCTCTTAGGTCTAGCCAGCCCACACTGTAGCTGTCATTTGGCTATAGCTTAGTCATCAAGTGATGAAGGAAATTTTTCTTGATCCACAGATCAGTTTACATCATCAATGAGAAGCGGTTCAAAGATCTGTTAGTGGAGCCACAGAAAATTGCCTGGAAAGCATTTGAGGGTGTCATTGAGAATTTTCTTGACATACAGGGTGAAATTGTATCGGGGCAACTGAAATGCTCAGGCTGACTATTATTGGACACTGCAGTGAGATGCATCGGACACTGAGTACGGCAGCAAAACACTTTAGGGCCTGGTTCACACTAGTGCAACTTCTGATGTGACTTGAGTCGCACAGAATTGCTTGACACGGGAAATATTATTGTTTTCAGTAATGCCCGTTCTAATCAATGTGATTATGCGATTTTGCAAAAGATACTTGCACTAATTTGGTGCAATTTACAGTGCCACTTGGCCCTATAGAAAAGGCTAAGTCGCACCACCTAATCGTACTGTAAATTACATCACAGTAGTGTGAATCAAGTAAAAAGAAAAAATTGCACATATCCTAGTGAACAAACAATAATGAGCAGCGTCTCAAAGGTGTTACACCAACAGAAAATGCAAGAAAAATTGAGTCGCGCTAAGGTGAACAGAATATTAAACACTATGGGCCAGATTCACGAACATTTGCGCTGGAGTATTTGGATATGCGCCGCGTAACTGTGATGATGCGCCGTCGTTTCTATGTGCCCGTACCCACCAAACTAGATGCGCCCAATAACGGGACATTTGCGACCGGCGGAACGTTCCGACGCCAGAGTATCGTCAGCGCTTATTTTCGCTGGGCGCATCAGTCGCGGCCATTGATTTCCCCTGCAAATATGCAAATGAGGGAGATTTCCCAATTCGCGAACGGATTAGCACCATACGCTGGCTACATGCGCCGCGCGTATCTGGTCCGTCCGGCGCAAAGTTATTTCTACAAAAGGCTGCTTTATCTTTACTCCAGACGGTCACAGGTCAGCAGGAGAGCAGCTACAGCAGCGTTACCGACGAAACTAGCAAGCTGAACAACAACACTAGCAAGGACAACACCTCTGTGTGCCAACATGCCAGGGGCACTCGTGGTCCTAAGACTAGTACTGGGTCCCTCGCTACGGAGGAGGCGGGCACGTAAGAGGATATACCGCACTCGTATGAACCTCTTTGGCATGGGGGATGAGGAGGTGTATCGCCTCTTCAGATTCAGCCCTGATGTAATACTTGAACTAACCACAACCCTGCAGGGTGACATCACCAGCAAGACACACCGCTCACAAGCAGTGCAGCCACTGGTGAAGGTACTGGCAACACTTCATTTCCTTGCAAGTGGATCATTCCAGCGTACAAGTGGAGTGGTGGCTGGGATGTCACAATCCTCCATAAGCAGATGTGTGCACCAGGTTGTCCCTGCAATCCTCAGACGCATGTCCAACCAGTTCATCAGACCCACCACTGAGGAGCTGCGGCTGAAGGCAATGACAGATTTCTACAGCATTGCCAGATTCCCACGCACTGTGGGGGCCATTGATTGCACACATGTGGCCCTACAGCCCCCCAGTGCCACAGAGCACATATACCGCAATCGGAAGCATTGGCATTCCATCAACGTACAGGTGATAGCCGATGCCCAACGCCTCATATGGCACGTGCGTGCCAAACACCCCGGGTCCAGCCATGACAGCTTCATATACCGTCAGAGCCCCATCCCAGCAGAATTCGAGCAGAACATGTATGGGGACAGCTGGCTGGTTGGTGAGTGACATGGGTGGCAGGCATGACTATCCCCTCCCGTGATGCACAACAGAAGTGGCACATGCATGACTAACATCCTCCTGTCTTTTCCCTTCCAGGTGACTCTGCATATGCACTGGGACCCCATCTAATGACTCCTTTCCGGAACCCCCAAACCAGAGGAGAGAGAAAATACAATGAAGCACACATCAAAACCCGTGCAGTGGTGGAGCAAACATTTGGGCTCCTGAAGTCCCGTTTCCGCTGCCTGGATAAGTCTGGGGGGACCCTATTGTATTCCCCTACCTTCGTGTGTCAGATCATCGCTGCATGTTGTATTCTGCACAACTTTGCTATGAGAAAAGGCCTGCAGATTGACATACGTGATGACCTGACCCCCGACCCACACAGTCCCCACCTGCCAGAGGACACCCAGTCTGCTGATGGAAGAGCAGTCAGGAGGGTCCTCGCCGTAGGCATCTTTGGACACTAAACCAAAACATTACTAACACAGACAATGCACGCGTGTACACCACTGATGTCCCTAGATCACACACACCACATGCACATCGCATTGGATTAGCCCAAGTCCAGCATGTAGGAGTTGGGAGCAGCAACGCCAGCGTCAAGGCCCCAATGATGTCACTGTCCATTCACACACCTTTCACATGTCATTCATTCAGCCGTGGGGTTAACTTCACCACCACGGCCGAGGGTGACACCCCTTACTTTCAGGAGTGCCACCCTCTCACATTCACACACCATTCACACTGCAACGTGTGCAGTATCAAAAAAAAAAAAAAATCTCATAACCTGAGAACCCAAAAAATAAACAAAAACTCATGTCTTGAGTATAAACAATAATAATAAAAAATAAAAATAAACTCATGTCTTGAGTATAAACAAAAAGATATAACAACCAAAACAAAAAAAAAAACCCTCATCTGGGATGACGGGGGCTCCTCCTTGGGGGCACTCTCGGGCTCCTCATCTGCCTGGAGGGAGTGGGTGGTGGTGGGGGTGGGGGGGCATCAGGAGGAGGCTGATCCCCGGGTGGGCCACTCCTGGGAGCTGTTGGCTGCATGCCCTCCAATGCCACAGCGATACGGCTCAGATACAGATTTGTTTGGGCCTGCATCCTCAGCTGGCGGGTGATCTGATGCCGCTGGTCACGTTGCCGCTGCCTCCCCTCTTCCCGAATGGCAGCAGTGTTGTCTCGAACAGCTGCTGTCAAGTGCCGGATATCAGCCTGCACCTCCCCCAGGCTGGTCACAACGCCCTGCACGCGACTGGGCAGCTGTGACATAGAGCCCAGGCTGTCTGCGACCCTGTCTAGGTGGCCAGCCATCTCCCCCATTTGCTGGGTCTGTTTCGCGTGGTCCAAAAGCACCTGGTCTTCGACCAAATCACACACCCCCCTGGTCTTCCGGGTGGCCTTCCTGGGGGCAGAGGAAGGTTGTCCCCGTGGGGATGGAGTCGCCCTTGAGGGGCTACCTAGGATGGGGGAGGGGATCACAGAGGGCCCTGCAGAGGAGGAGGACTCCTCCAACATTAAAATGAACTCCTGTTCAGGGACAGGCTCCTCCACAACCACCTCTGCTGAAGTGGTGTGGGCACTCTCCTCCTCCACCTCGGTGTCTCCAGCACCCAGGGCCTCATCAGCAGCATCCCGTTGGGGGGTTGGGGTGGACTGGCCGGCACGAGATGGCCCAGCACCGTCATCTGTGGATTACACAAAGCAGACACATGTTGGTGGTCCCACACACTTGGCACATGTACCCACCCCCGCCCCACATGCAACACACCAAAAAGGGGGTAAAAATCACTTACCTGTCCTGGAGCCTTCCTCTACGGAATCATAGCCTGGGACCCCCTCCAACTGCTCCCTGTCCAGGCAGCGGGCGACCACCTCCTCCTCCGCGGTCAGGGTGACAGGACATGGGGGACCACCACCTGTGCCCCTCTCATGGCTCCTAATGGTGGACACCTTGCCCCTCACCTTGCGCCGCAGGTCATTTATTTTTTTTTGAATGTCTGAAGCACTCCGGGTGGAGTACCCCAGCACATTGACCCTGGCAGCTATGGTGTCCAGGATGGCCTGCTTTCTCTCCCGGCTGGTCTTCCTGCTTTTTTTCCCATGGAGAAAATCATTAAATGCCTCCATAGCCGATATTATGACTGTGACCTCCTGGGCATTATAATTTAGGTTCCTCCTCTCTTTGGGGGTAGCGGGAGCAGCCATTACAGGGCAAAAGTATCTTCCCTGGGGTGGGGGGAAATGGAACTACTTTTGCGCCGGAATGGCGTTTCCGCCAGCGCTTTTAAGCGCCCAGCGGAACGCATTGCGCTGACGTTTCCCAGGAAGTGGTGCCGACGGAAGTTGTGAGCATGCGCACAAGGGGGCGAGTGGAGCCGCACTCACTGCGCATGCTCCGTGGATGATGCGCTGAACGTAAGCCTCTGCGCTGGGCTCCGCCCATCATTTACATATGATCACACCCAGTTTCACTTGCGTCGGGATACGCCAGCGCATTATCGTTACTCTGGCGCAAGTTTACGCGCAACTGCTATGTGAATTACAGGACTTGCGCTGAAAGGGTCTTCAGAGTAACGTAAATGAGAAGCGTTACTCCAGAGGAAAGATACTCTCATCTACGTGAATCTGGCCCTATAAGGTGAACCTACTATAGTGAGTATTAAGTGGCACAATGGTCACAAAAATTATACAGAAGAACCACGTATACATTAATGAAAAAATATTAGACAGTGGACATTGAAAGTAAAAATACACATAATATTGCACAGTCCATCCAGGGTGATTTTAGCACAGAAAGACAGTCCCAGGTGTAAGGCAAATCCACAGACGGTGTGATTAGTAACGGACAGAGACCTCTACCGCACAGATAACACTGACCCATACCGGAGTCACTGATCTCCCTGAGATCAATACCAGCATGTAAAAATATCCACCATCAGCACGGAGCAAGGGGAACATCCGCCCGGTTCAGCAAGTTGTTGGATCAAACTCAAATGGATCGTGTGTCAACAGTGGTCCCAGATATAAAAATCAAAAAGAACTTGCATAGTGTAAAACGTACATTTATTAGATAAAAAAAGAGATTGTGCGCACTTACAACAATCCTTATGGAAAACAGCATGTAAAATTCAGCCGGCCGGCTAGAAGGAGCGTGTACCCGTCTTCCGAGTCCTCACACGTGATGCGGTGACGTCAGAGCGCTGCCTCCCGAGGTTTCGTCTCAATAGGGACTTGATCACGGGATGAGGTGACGCTCCGAGTCACCGCATATAAAGACATATAAGGGTGGAGCCATCCCCGAGACTGATCCCGGGCATCCACAGACCCGCCATGCATACTGATGGAAAGATAGCATACATAACAATGGGCCATACCCCAATAAGTAAGGGCAAAACAAAAATGTAAGC
Organism: Rana kukunoris; assembly: GCA_029574335.1. Taxonomy (NCBI): domain Eukaryota; kingdom Metazoa; phylum Chordata; class Amphibia; order Anura; family Ranidae; genus Rana; species Rana kukunoris. Next base: position 188,115,209 of record CM056050.1, on the reverse strand, counting down.
CTGCTCGTGATAGCACACCGATCCGTCATATATAATAATGACCAGTATTTGAAAAAACTAAAAAGAAAAAAAAAACGTTAAAAATGACATAGGAATTCAGTATGTTAATTGATAAGTATGTAGCTGACCGGAAGCAGTCAAAAACTCCACATATGAATTAAACTGACAGTATTCATATATTGCAACTTTACAATACCCATATTAAAAAATCACTACACATTAAATTACACTGATAAAAAAAATTAATCATTGCATATTAAAATACACCTAAAAAGGAAGTGGAGTCATACTAGAGGTGGATCTCTGACGGCCATCTTAAGTGTTGGAAAAAACAGCCAAATATTTATCTTAAACCGTATTATAAAAGCATGGGCAAAGAGATACTCATATAAATGTTACTAGGCATACCAGTCTGAGTACCAGCATTCAGTATGGGGATGACAGTAAATCATCCATACACATAAATAAGGAGATCAGTGAACAGGGCTGGCAACACCTGCTCAAATGATACGGTCGCTCCACAGACCAAAGGTTGTGACCAAAGTGGATGTCAAATAAAAGAACAACTGATCCTATCGATGGTGGACATGCAGCTGACCGAGAGCCACTCAAGATAACCTAAATAAAATGTGTTAAATAGAATGTAATAAATCGTAGCAAACTGTACGGGGGCCCTTCTTAAACAAAAATCCAAAGGTCTCAAAGCCACAACGATACAGTCATATGTATATAACCACATTAGGCTATCATTGATGTTATGAATATCAATCAAAGTAATAGAAATAAATCACTGACACTACTGGAAGATAATCACGAGTTGTCAATAAAGCAGTTTACATCTACCTCAATGTTGAGGCCATGGGGGGTGTAACATTTTACTTTATGGATCCAAGACATTTCAGATCGAGAAATGCTTCTCACCAAATCGCTACCCCTCCAGTGAGCTTGTGAATCAAGCATGATGCCGCGTACACACGACCACTTTATGTGATGAAAAAAAATTACGTTTTTAAAAACGTCAATTTCATTGACCGTGTGTAGAGGAAAAAGTCGTTTTATGTCTTGTAAAAAACGACAAAAAAAAATTAAAGCATGCTTCAATTTTATGTGTCGTTTTTTAAAACGTTGTTTTTTGTTTCACAAAAAGTCACCGTGTGTAGCAAAATACGTCGTTTAAAACGATGTTTTTCAACCTGCGCATGCCCAGAAGCTAATTATGAAGCGAGCTTCAATGGAAAAGAGTGGTGAACGTAACCTCGCTTTTTGTGAAAAAACGATGGTGTGTATGCAAAATCGTCTTTGAAAAGTGAAGTTTCAAAAACGTTTTTTACTTCACAGAAAACGTTGTTTTTTTCATCCCATAAAGTGATCGTGTGTACGCGGCATTAGCCCCATTGTACTCATGCAGCATGTCAGAAGCATTATGTTATTAAATACGTTCTAGTCATTAAGTTTTAGAATGATGGTCCTTTTATCTGAAAATATAGTGCAACTTTGTCATCTGGTCTGTAAACTTACATTTTTACAGTTTACTTGTGGTATGTCTATCTTTTTATATAAAATATGGTAAACTTGAAGAAAGCACAGCATAGCCATTCAATCAACCCTTCTAAATGAGATGCTGTAGCCTTCTGGGTTGTATATCAAACCTCTGAAAAGGGCAATGATAATATAAGGGCACATAGTAACATTTTAGTCATTTTGAGGTCATAGCAGGGAAAAGGTGAATTATGATTGCCTGCAAAGTGCTGTTTTGATTATAAAAATTGTGAGTTTCCATTATTTTTTTATGTTTGTGGCAAATATGCAGAAGTCATGAAGCGCAATATAGACTGTGTGAACTGATACCTTGATGTGTGTAGTTTGTTCCTTATTCTGAAAAAAGCAAAAAGGAAGCTTGCTTTCTCAAGTTAAAACCAACTTATGTTGCAGACCAAAGCCACAAAACATCAATAGTATCATTTAATTTAGGTTAAGACAGAGAAAGTGAATAGAACTTTGAATTTAACATGCAGCTGTAAAATAACAACACCGCACATGCCAGAACAGGTATGCAAAGCTGGGAGTAAGCTAGAAGCAAATGTCATACTGTTTTCTAAAAACAACCTCTCTAGTTTGTGTATATGAGCCCAGCAATGTAGATATATCTAATGTAACAGCATTACAAGTTTTACCTGAAAACACAAGATGGAAAGCTCCCGTTAGTTCTTCTATTATGACCGTCAGCTCAGTTTTGGTATACAGATTAAAAGCTCCCAAAAATTGGTTTATTTTCTATTAATGTGTATAACTGATCGAGCGAAGGGAAACCTTTTAACACCTTCCCGTCCAGCCTATAGCAAAATGATGGCCGGCTGTAGTTTAAATGTTATAAACAGACATCATATGATGTCCTTCACAACATGCCACGCGTGCGCGCCCCTGGGGGTGTGTAGCATGACGATCAGTGGTGCCGTGTGTCGCTTGGACACACCGCATCTCCAATGGCGGTAAAGAGTCTATGGCTTTGGCTCTTTACCATGTGATAAGCTGTGTCCTATTACAGCTGATCACAGTGTAAATAGGAAGTGCTGGGTATTGGCATTCCTCTATTCACGATGAGTAGAGGATAGCCGATGAGCGTCCTGAATGGGTGGGGGCCTGCGCTGATAATCGGTGCATTGATTATTAGTGCAGTCCCATCAGCGATGCCTACCAGTGCCACCTATCAGTGCCCAAAAAGGCTGCATATTAGTGTCGGCTATCGGTGCTTGTCAGTGCAACCTCATCAGCGCTCATATATTTTTTTTTGTTGGTCTTTTAATTTATAAATATTAAAAACTCAGTGGTGATTAAATACCACCAAAAGAAAGCTTTATCTGTCTCAAAAAAAAAATTATAAAAATGTTGTTTGGGTACAGCATTGCATGACCACACAATGGTCATTCAAAGTGCAACAGCGCTGAAAATAGGTCTGGGCAGGAAGAGAGTGAAAGTACCCAGTATTGAAGTGTTTAAATGCTAATGCCGCGTACACACAATCGGAAATTCTGACAAGAAAAACTTGGGATTTTTTTCCAACGGAATGTTGGCTCAAACTTGTGTTGCATACACAAGGTCACACAAAATTCCGACCGTCCGGAACACTACAACGACCCGAGAAAAATTGTGTTCAATTATTCCGTGCATTCGTCGAATTGATTCCGAGCATGCATTTTTTTTGCGCATTGGAATTGCATACAGACGATCGGAATTTCCGGCAAGAACTTTTTCCGTCAGAAAATTTGAGAACCAGCTTTCAAATTTTTGGTGTCTGAAATTCCGACAGAAAAACTCTGATGGGGCCTACACACGGTCGGAAATTCCGACCAAAAGCTTACATCGAACTTCTCTTGTCGGAAATTTCGACTGTGTGTACGCGGCATAACTGTTTTCATTTTTTCCCACCCTAAAAGGGCTGCTTTTCAGAAATAGCAGTACATTTCTTCTGATGAATTTAAATACAATTTAGCTTTGCAGAACAAAAAAAAAAAGAACAACATTTAGCAACGCACATCGGTTCTTTAGTGAATCTCCTTATTAGCTGATTCTAATTCCGTCTTTGCACGTTCAAGAGGCATATATAAACTCAGTTGGATAAAATAATGTGATATTAATGACATTTCATGTTAGCAGAGATATATAAAAAGGTTAAGCGTGACTTGTTTAGAATTCACAAACATAACTGTGAATAATGTTTGCTGAAAGCAGCGGTTTTATTGCCAAACCTGTTATTATTTTATATGATACCATTTACTCACTCTGGATTTGAGTCATTATTCAGAAAGGGGGTCATTTAAAGTACAACTAAAGGCTCCTGGACCTAAACAAGTACCAGATCCAGTTACTATGCCATTGTTATGTATGGCGTGTACCTGGTCGTCAGAGCCTAGTCGCAGGAGGCGGCCTCTCGTACAGCACTGGCTCGGGAGCCGCTGGATTTGGGAACAGCGGGCTCGGGAGCGCAGCGGGGTAAGGGTGCCTGGATGATGGTGCAGGTCAGCACGGCACTGGTCCTTCCGGGATCACTGGAACAAGGGGAGAGCAGGCACTCTGATGCGGAAGCTGGCGGCTTGGAAGCTGATGCAGTGGTTAGCGATCCTGATGCGTCTTGGCAGGCGACCTTGGTGCGGACGACAGGCGACTCTGGAACTGGTGCAGAGCGAAGTAGGCAAGTGGACTAGACGTAAGCTGGGTCAGGCAGGCTGAGGTCAAACACGTGAGCAGACGGAGGGTTCAGCAGGCAGGCGTAGTCGGAGTTCAGGCAGAAGGTCTGGCAGCGGTAGTAGCGGTAAACAGAAGGCAGGGTCAAAGCGGGCCGAGGTCAGGTTCGGAGAGGTGCGGATGGTCAAACGTAGCCGGGTCGATATCAGAACAGGTTAATCGGGATACAGGTTAATCAGATAATTATGGCAGATCAGACAGCAAGAGGCTGCTGCATCTGACTGTCTTTTAAAGGCACATTGGCGCCAAAACTCGCGCTAACGTGCACGCGCGCGCTCCCGCCGCGCACGCACACGCGCGCGCACACCAGGGGCGCGCCGGGAGCCGGCGCCAGATCCCTGACAGCCATGCACAAGCCTCATAAAGTAGACAAAAACTTCCATTACCTTCACAGATTGAGCCAAATCCCCCTCCCAGACACTGCAGCTCAGTGCAAGGCAGTGCTGTCAATCCAGAAAGCAGTGGGCAGGAATATGTGTGGCTAGACGATTAATAACAGGCAACGGGCTTGTGGATGAGCGGTAGCAATACTGATGGCAACACGCCTGCAAGAAATATTTACCCCACTCTAGTACAAGCAGCCTTCATGATGGTGCTCCGGATTCGGGAGAAGTGTGGTATTGCACACAGAGTGTCAGCCTAGTAATCATGTGAAGATTGTTTTTTAGCTAGTCCCCTTCCATATGCCATGGCCCTCAGATGCATCTACAAAACACATCAGAGGGCCACCGCCAAATCTTCATATGATTTATCACTAGGCTGACACTCTGTGTGCAGCTTTTCTCCCTTTTGCTGGATGGTTGTACTGTTGAGCTTGTCAGGGCAGCTTGGAGCACCGGCACCTTGTTTATAGTTTTGGAGTCACCAGGTGGCATTTACAAATTCCTGGCCAACGCCCTTCGGACAAAAGTCCTATGCTTTTGTCTGCAGAAAATCCGATCGTGTGTATGAGGTTTAAGATAAACTTGTAAGTGCAGATGCTAATGTGCTACAGCACATACATTTTTTTCTTATTAGGAGGCCATAGATCTACTTCAATGCACTTATAAAGTATATAGGGGTCAATTCACAAAGAGAAACTTTATTGGTTTTCTTCAGTTGTTAAATTAGCACTCCCTATTTAACGCTAGCAAACATGGTATTCACGAAAGCTATAATCGTTATTTAACATAGTCGTTATGGTTTTCAACTGACTCTTTATCCAATCGTTATGCTAACTACTCAGACGTTATTATTAAGATTTGGGACATTAAAATAACTCTTAAGATCGTTAAATAATGCTGGAGAGATGCATTCTGGGAGCAGAAGGGGAGGAGAACAGCTGCATGTGGAAAAGAGCAGATACAGAGAGAGAGAGAGAGACACAAGCAAGACACACGTGGAGATTGAGCCTGTGATGTGCCAAACTTCTAGTGTGTGTTTTTCTAAAGCCATGTGTATTTCCTCATACAGAGAATAAATCATGGGAGATGATAATCGGAATTTAGCTATCACCTGGGTTTCAGAAAAGTCATCCAAAATAGTACGTGAACGGAATACACGTTTATAAATCTGAACAACATTCTAACATGTTCTTCTTCGCCTCTGGATAATTTTAAGTTCAAATAGAGCACGGTTCTATCTTGCCCAACACTATTAAAAACTTCACTACACTACAAAAATCGCCAAAAGCTTCCTCTAACAACAAAATATCGCCTGGGAAATGTCATAACGCCACCCTGAGGGACGTGTTAATTTAACGATTGCTTAACGATTGATAACTGTCAAAAAAATCTTTGTGAATTGCACTTCTGTACATATTTAACGATTTGACGCTTTAAAATAACGATTTGACTCTTTAATAAGGATCCACACCTTAAAATATCGGTTCCGTGTAATGAAACGTTATTTGATGATTTTTCAAAGCGTTAAATCGTTTAATTGAACTAGCTTCAATAACGTGCAAAAACGTTAAAATAACACCCGCAATCTGAAAATAAAGCTTTGTGAATTGACCCCATAGTAATATATTTAACCTGTAAAACAAAATTCAACGGGAATTAAGCTTTTGGTTCAGTAAGCTTCATGATGCAGTTAATGTGGTTGTAAACCCTTACATATACCCAGTGAAGGGACTATCCTCAGGTGATACATAGAGATGGAACAAATCCTCCTACATAAATTGTATCTGTCCATCTTCAGTCTTCTCTTCATTTGTTCAAAGTGCTGCATTTGTAAGCTTGTCTGAGAGTTCAGAAAAAAAGGGGTGGAGAGCTGAAGTTACACTCTGCAGGGTTCGGTGCAGAGAGCTCTAAAAAGGTGATTGGAAGGAAATGGAGACACACTCCCCTTTACACAGCTCACAGGAACGGTACTGAGGCTGGCAATCAGCTGGAGATCTCTACCCATCACATTTTTTTTTCTCTTGGTGTCAGGAAAACTTGTCAGAAGGGATTTATACCAATAGCAGAGGAATGAAGCAGCGGACAGAATACTATAGAGGGATGTGCTTTGTTCATATTTCATGTCTAAGGTTTACAGACCAGACTGTAGACCCGATTGTGGCTCAAGTGGCCTGTTTTGTCTCTGTTTACAACAAGAGAACATACCACATGGCAGAGGCCAGGCCTGAAAGTGGGGGACACTAGTTCTTAGGGCCTGGGGAAGGTATTCCATTTATTTGCATAGATTTCCTCTCACTTCCTGTTTGGCTATGGAACCGGAAGTGAAGGGAAATCTCTGCAATGGGACAGGGATGGGTAAAAATAAACTGACAGGGGCTATAACCCTCCCTTACTCTATCCAAAAATGAAAAAACGAAGTGTTGCCTATAGTTCTACTTTAAGCACACATTTCTGATATGATATGAATTGAAGAGAAAATTATATGGACAACCGCACTCCAGTAGATCTTTAAAAAGTCTGTAGCCTTTTAATGTAGTAAAAAGGAGGCACTACAAGGTAAAAACAGCAAACAGTGGGGTATATACCACTGACGCGTTTCACATTGAATTACAATGCTTAGTCATGAGCTATGACTAAGCTCATGACTGTTTGCTGTTTTTTTCTTGTATTGCCTCCTTTTTACTACATTAAAAGGCTACCGATTTTTTTTTAAAGATCTACTGGAGTGCGGCTGTCCATATAATTTTCTCTTCAATTTATGCCTTGTGCATTGCCAGCACCCATTTGGTCCTGAGAGGACACTGATCACCGAAGTGCGCTCACCTGGAGCGGCAGTTTTTCCTTTCTGTTACACATTTCTGATAATTTTATGGAGAGGACGAAGAAGATATAACCATGTCAATGGTGCGGCAGAAAACATATAGCACAGTGAGGAAGGTTTGTGGTCCAGGCTGATAGGACAGTCAAAATTAGAAGCAGCTTGCGTTAAACTAACAGTGTAACAAAAGCTGGCGGGGACTCTTTCCATGCTGCCCTAGACCTGGGCCTTGTTGGCCTAGGCCAGGATACAGCGTTGGTCCTCTGTTTAGTCTTGGCTAATGTAATTGATTAAAAATAATAGATGTGATGGTTATTTTGACAGCCAGTTGCCTAGTATAGACAAATAGGAGCTTGGTGATACAGGGTATAGTTTTGAGCTACACAGTGAATTTTTGGTGTGCCTCCATTTCTTTAGGAAACAAAAATGATAACTTTATGGAGATGTAGTCTGAGTTACAAATTAAGCAGATTAATTATCACATGTAATGTATTTACATGTGTAAAACTCTGCAGAAAATGTTGGTGCAGTGTGAAAGGTTAATAGGCACCACATCCATTTTTTTTCTTGTGATATAAATGGAAAGGGAACTGTACAGTAATGGCAGTGGATTTACCCACCAAGATGTAGATGTGTGATTTACTGTATGGCCTTGTACACACGAGGTAATAAATCCCATGGGAACGGTCCGACGGACCGTTCCCATCGGATCTGTCCGCCGGATTGCTTTGATCCGATGGCTGTACACACCATCGGATCAAATTCCCCGCCGGTGGACATCGCGGTGACGCGGCGGTGACGTTGACGCCGCCACGTCACCGCTACGTCACCGCCACGTGACCGCACCAGGAAGTAAACACTTCCGCGCGCATGCGTCGGATCCATTCACAGGATACGACGCATGTGCGGCAAGATATGTCCGCTGGTTTGCCGTACTAACCAGCGGACATATCTGACGGCCAGCTATCCGGCGGAAATATTTCAAAGCATGCTTTGAAATTTTTCCGCCGGATGAATCCGGCAAGAAGCGTCCGTTTGCCCCTACAGACGAGGGGATTTTTCGGCTGAAATGGTCCGTCGGACCATGTTCAGCGGAAATATCCCCTCGTGTGTACAAGGCCTATGTGTGTAAAAGTGTGGTAAAGCTACTTACACAATCTCTCATCTAATTGGATTTAATCAAGTTTTTTTAATTAAAATGTTATTTACAAATTTAACAGATATAATAAAAAAATATATAATTAATGCGTAATGTGCTATCAATTCTGATAATGCTTGTATGGGCTTGGCTGGGTGTTGGGGTATATTTAGTCATTTGTTATATTCTGAAATGTTTTCTTTTTGAACAGTGAAAGTGAAGGAAGGAAGAGAACGATTTCTTCTTGTAGTAACGACTCTTTAAACGCTAGCGGAGCACCCATCATACCACGACGAATTTCGTGGCGCCAGCGGATTTTCCTCAGGGTAGCTTCACCAATGATCACCTCCCCCTCAGATATGCAACATAAAGGTATGTGAGCTAAAGTTATGTATAGCTTACACATACATTATTGCAGTTCTCTTTTGACCTTCTACAAGAATCCCAACATGAAAAGAGATGAAAAGCTTGCTAGGTAATGTACAAGAGTACATATAGAAAAATCAAAACCAAAGAAAAATATAAATCTTGTACCTAAAATTAACACAAAAAGGTATTTACATTGGGCAACCACATTAGAATTGATAGTTTGAGATTTGGCATGCCATGTGTCAGAGATCAAGTATATGTATATCCTATTTATTACAATTGATTCACAAAAGGTAAGATTTCATATCACATCACTCATGCTAGGCTGTGCATGTGCATAGCAGTTGTTGTTTATTCAGCTTCTAGATAAAACGGTCAACTTGTTAATTCAGTCTTGGGTAGGAGTAGGCTGAGCTTAAAGGGGGTGTAAACCCTCCATACACCCAGTGAAGTGAACAATCTCAGATGATACACAGTGATGAAACATATTACCATACGTTTTACACTAATATCTGCTGTCTTCACATTTATATACTGTTTAGAAAGTTCAGATCGTGTTAGGAAATGTTCTCTTCCTGGTTAACACAGAGTGTGATATCTGGGTATACAGCGTATATAGCCAACATTGCTGATTGGAGGAAAGGCACACACCCACTCTCATCGTAGGCAGAGACTCTCAGAGGTGTTTTGTTATATGGCCAGCTCCCTGTTAATCTATTTTAGCAACCTCCCCTGACAGAAATTTCAGGCTGCTTTTATCTGATTTGTCAGAGAATTTGTCAGAAGTTATCGGGCTGATAACAGAGGAACGGGTCAGGAGAGAGCTAAGGTACTTGAAGAGAAATAAAAAGATACTGCAGATATGTGCCCAGCTCAAATTTCATGAATTGGGTTTACATCCACTTTAAAACATTATAAAGCTTCCTACCTGCTCCTTGTTTTTCACCTTTATAAGATGTGCATTGATCGTGTCGTTTCATGGTGTCATTTGTTGGCCTGTACGCACATCATATAGTAGTCTAAGGCCTTATGCATACAAGTTAACTTGTGCGAAGGGCCGTGTTTGCCCACATCTGTGTGGGTACGTGCCCCTGAACTCACACTGTATCTAAGTATGTCATATTGGGAGCAGGCTGTGTCTGTGCAGCCTCTGAGTCCCAATTGATATGAATAGGACCCCCTGCATGTGGATGCATGGAACACCTGTGCAACCCCGTGCGGGCACATACGGGTCTTTGCTAATGTGTACGCTTAAGTATTCCCATGTTAATGAGGCCTAAATCTTCACATTCCGGTGTCAGAAGTTTCTGTCTGTGTTCTAACATGAAGAATGTGATATGACACTGCACAGGCTAATGCATGACCTCTGTGGTCTAAGAATTGTGAAGAAACTGCATATACCATAATTCCTGGGTCTCTCAGCTCTTCAAGTAAAAGTTAGGAGTTGGACCAGACACAACCAGACAGAACAGTTAACAAAGAGCTCACCATCTAGTCTTTCATCACATTATCACTTCCACATTTTTGATTAGGCAAGGCATGGATTGTGACTTGGAACAAGAAATTGTCTGTCCCTTTAGCAAATGTGGACAAGCTAGGTGAATGAATACATGAACATAGGGGGATTTATAAGCCATGACACTACAAACTGCAGCGGCAACAGATGAGCCTATCATTGCAAGGTAAGGCAAACAAAAACACACAGGAAATATAACTAGGTTCAGGAGGAACAGGCCGAGAATCGAAACGGGCGTGGGCAGACAGAATGTACCAAGTTGAACGATAGATCAACTTTTGGTACAACCAGCCTGCCGGATTCACTTCAGATTACCATTAGTGGATGCTGTAGCCGCTAGCAAAAATCACTGTCATCTTCCAATTGCTCGGATTACCCTGTCAACACTGTCTGTTTATGGGGAACACGTACAAATTTCTTTCCTGCAGCCATGGGTTGGAAAGAAATTTGCACTGTCTATAGTCTGCCGACGCTAGTTAAAACAACAAAAATAGAAAGTGTACAATGTCTTTAAAGTTACTTAGTCTTTCTACTGTAATGTTTATGCCTTGCACTAAGAAAACACTCCTAGAGCCTCATCCCATCCTAGTTTGCACTACTGCTGCCTATTAGTAGCCAAGATCTGTGAGGCCAGTAAGAGAACTTGAGGAACTTCACAGTAATTATAGCAATATTACAGGATTCTGAAGGCGAGAAACATTTTAAAAACACCATTCAGATAAAATAAAATGCTGATACAACTCTTTGATGGATGGGCTAGCATAGGGAAGATATAGAATCTCTGTCAGGTTTTACTTGGTGTCATTAATCGAAATGCTTCATCGAGAATTGAGGGGAAAGCTGACCAACAAATGCATAGACAGGAAAAACTGAATAGGTGCTACATTTTCCCTACCCTATATATAAATATATATATATACTTAAAGCGGAGGCCCGAAATTCTTATTTTTTTTAAAGTCAGCAGCTACAAATACTGCAGCTGCTGACTTTTAAAATATGAACACTTTCCTGTCCAGCGTGCCCGCAATGTCGGCGCCCGAAGCCGAGCTGTCGCTCGGGTGCTGCCGCTGCCATTTTCGATAAGGGAATCAGGTAGTGAAGCCTTGCAGTTCCCTACTGCGCATGCGCTAATCGCCCTGCGCATTGTCACTGGTCCCTGCTGTCTTCTGGGACCTGTGTGTCTCCCAGAAGACAGCGGGGGCACCGGACGTGGCGTAGACTCCAGCAGAAAATTCGGGGGGCTATTCTCGGAAGAGGGTGCAAATATCTGCACGACCCTGAAAGGAGCCAAATGTGACACCAGAGGGGAGGAGAAATCCGGACAGCGGAGGTTCCATTTTTGTGTGGACCTCCGCATTAAAAAAGAAAAGTTTAGGCTGAAATTTCAGGAATTTGCAGGGTTAAGTACCAACATAATTCTGACAAGAAGTGATGGGGAATCCTCCACAGGAGGGACTCCGATTGGAGCAAAAACCTAACAGAGACACCCCTTCTCTAAAAGGAAATACAACGTTTTAGCTGGAGTCTGGGTTTAATTTACTGAACATGTATATGTACAACTTTACCAAAAGGAAAAGTACAGTGAATTTTCATTGAGCATATATTTGCGGTTAATATTGCAATATTTTTATTTTATTGTTTGTCATTTTCAGGTGACTTCCCCAATTTTTACATGCATTCTCTTATTTTGTCATTTGTATTATCATGAGATCTGTGTTTCACAGTTATCCCTCAGCCTCCCTGTTTAAAATGATTCAAAACAGAACTTAAAGGGGTGTTCCACCCAAAAAAATGACCCCTTCTCAATCCACTCCTCACCCCCATACATGCCACATTTGGCATGTAATTTTTTTGGGGGGGGAGTGGGGGCTTCAGTAGGAGTGGGACTTCCTGTCCCACTTCCTGCTTCCGCCGAGGGGCTGGTTAGGCGATTAAGCTTAATCGCCTACACCAGCCCCCTCCCTGTAGGCGATCACATGGGACACTGACAGTTCCCATGCGATCGCCTCTCCAATCAGCGGCGAGCCGCGCCGCGCACGCATGCGCAGTACGGCTCGCGCATGCGCAGTGGGTGCCCGGCCGTGAAGCCGAAGGCTGTCACGGCTGGGTGCCCACAGTCAGGATGGAGACGCCGGCCGGGGAGGGGGGCAGAGGAGCGGAGCCCCGGTCGGCGCGTCGCTGGAACGCAGGAGCAGGTAAGTCAGTGTTTATTAAAAGCCAGCAGCTACACGTTTTGTAGCTGCTGACTTTTAATAAACACAACTTAGGGCTGGAACACCCCTTTAACACTCTCAAACAACGTTTAACTATTTTAAAATCCTTATGCTATTTATAGTAGCTACTAGTAAATGAAGCAGACTAAGATGACATCCAGCACACCTCACACCTCAAGCCACATCCCAATGCGTTTCACCCACAACAGGGCTTAATCATATGAATCCTATGATTAGAGAGCCTATGATCAAAGTGGTTGTAAGGGCTAAAGGTTTTTTACCATAAAGTGCTTGTAAACCTCAGACACAAAATATGAACAAAGCTTATCCTTCTAATAACAGGTACAACTTATATAAAATGATTTATTTAATCTCTGTGTAAGAATAGTCACTTCACTGGGTATATAATGTATAAGGGTTTACAACCACTTTTCTAAATTAAGGTAAATAACCTTCTGTGCCGTTCCCCCCCTAAAACTTACCTAAACCTAATCTTGATCCAGCAATGTGCACTTGGGAAAGGAAGGAGGAGCGATGGCAAGGGGCCCCAGGACGTGGAGGATAGGGCCGATCTTTGCAAAACCATGCAAAGAGCAGGTAAGTATATGTTAAAGAACATTGTTTTTTTTGTTTTTTTTTATCAAGTTGTTATAGGTTAAGTTTAACTTTAACGTTATAAAGGATCAACATTTTTTTTTAATAACAAGCATATATAAGCATCTATATGCTTGTTATTTAAAAAGAAAAAATGTTGATCCTTTATAACGTTAAAGTTGAACTTAACCTATAACAACTTGGTAAAAAAAATGGCCTAGATTCACAAAGCGATTACGCCTGTGTAAATGTTGTTAGACAGGAGTAATTTCGATTTACGAGCGTTTTTACGCTAGTCGAAATCCTCAAACCATGAAAAGACACCTGCGTGCTAAATTTCGACTTTATTACGTGTTAGTACGCCTTCAGATCTACGCTGCCTGAAAATTGCGGCCACTGGGCGGACTTCCTGTTGTTTTTCACCTTCATGGTATGCTAATGAGCTTTTGCCTGGAATCCACAAAATTTCGCTCTTCAAACGCAATCTCTTACGGCACCTTTAGTCATCTTTTTTTTCCGTTTCACTATACCAGCTTTTTGCTGGTCTAATATTAGACAGCCCATGTTAAGTATGGCCGTCGTTCCCGCGTCGAATTTCAACGTTTTTCGATTTCTTTTATTATTTTTAACGTAAGTCGTCCGGGAATAGGAATGTTCGTAAACGCCGCTACTCAAACAACGAATGACGTCACGACGTGATTTCGCGCAATGCACGGCGGGAAATTCCTGAACAGAGCATGCGCAGTTCGATCGTCGCGGGGACGCGCTTAATTTAAATGCTTCACGCCCCCTACTCACGTATTTCGATTGCGCGGCGGAAAAAAAATACGATACAATAGCGTACGCGCAAAAAAACTACCTGAATTCGGCGTAGAGTCTGGTGATAGACGGCAGCGTAGCGTATTTCGATTACGCAGCGGAAGATTACATCTATGTGAATCTGCCCCAATGTTCTTTAGCAAGGAACATGCCTTTTACCTTAAGGCTCCATGCACACTGAAGCTGATAAAAGCTATAAAAAAAAACGCCAGTAGCTTTGCAGGGGGACTTAGCACTTTTGCAATAGCTTTAATCAGTGTTTTTCAGTGTAGCTTTTGTCAGCTTTTTTTTTTCCAATGGATAAAAAAACGCTGGCGTCGGCGGTTTTCAGCGTTTTGTGTTTTGCAGCGTTTTTTCACGCCAAAAAACGGCACTTTGAACGCAAATTTCGGGCGTTCAGAAAAAAGCCAATAAACTCCAAAGCTCATTAACACTGAAAAATGCCCTGGTGTGCATGGGCACATAGGCTAACATAGAGTTCAGTTTATGGGCTTTAAAAAAAAAAAAAAAAAGCCAAAACGCCAATAAACTGCAGTTTATCAGCTTCAGTGTGCATGGAGCCTAATAATAATTCTGTCAACATTAGTGTTTGCTCTAAATTTGCCTCCAGCATTGATCCTGTTTTGGAAGCTGCCAGAGCCCTGAACAGCAGTACATTTTTATGCTGTCAGTAGATATAGGTGTGTTACATATCAGTTTCTTGCAGATGATATTTAACATACAAATGATCCATGCTTCTAATTCCTAACATTATTTTAACAGCAGAAAAAAGACCACCGACCTAAATTGCAGTCAGGGTAGTGAAAATCAATATAGTTTTATGGAAAAAAGAAATGCAGTGCAATTCATGCATACTTGCATAAACAATTATTAAATAGTACAGGTGTATTTTACATCCTGAAGAAGATGAGACAACAACCTAAATGGTAGGGTAGCCTCATCCCTGTATAGATATATATATAGATAGATAGATGGATATAGATTTTTATATATATATAGATTTAGAGATAGATATATATGTGTGTGTGTGTGTGTGTGTGTTTGTGTGTGTATATATATATATATATATATATATATATATATATATATATATATATATACCTCTATAGATCTAGAGATATAGATATCTGTATATCTAAAGTAAAAATTGTTTTGTATCTAATTTCTGATCACAAAAAGCAGCCTTTTATTTTCGGAAAAAAACATTGTTGATAATTTTTTTATGCTGCCACTGAATTGTTTCAAGAGTATTTTAACTAGAGGAAACTCATACGGTAACAGTAGAAAACTGTAGACGGTGTATTGCATTCAAGCAGTAATGTAAAAATGTGGTTAAAACAAGAAGTACAGATATGTTTATACATAAAACAGGAAGGAAGAAGGACGTGTGCTTTAGTGACAGAGTGTGGGATCTCCCTATATTAACAGTATGCCGTGCATGACTCGTGACATTCCCTATGATAAGCAGGTCCGACACTATGGAAATTATTGTCCACATATTATGTATTAATTGTTTCAGATCATTTAGATGTGAACGATTTGCTGCCTTTATCCCCCCTTCCTCCTACCATGGAAGAGGACCCTCTAGCATCGCTTCTTCAGGATGAAAGTTCTACAGAAAGCGCTGATGGGAAGAGAAATTCTGAAGATCTTCAAAGGTTATGGCGGAAGGCAATACATCAACAGATCCTATTAATACGGATGGAAAAAGAGAACCTGAAACTTGAAGGTTAGTTCAGAATGTTGACAGTACAACGGTAGTATTCAAGCTGCTAGATACTACATCTTTCTTAATAATAACTTTATATATATGTGTTTATTTTCTTTGTACTTTACTACCGATTTCCAGCAAAGTAAGCAGCAAATGTAGTATTGCTTCCAACTGTTCACACAGAACACAAATGTTTCTGAAGCGACTGATTTATATACAGTATGTTGCCCTTTATCAAGCAGTCAAATTCTCCCTCCCATAGTTTGTTAGAAAAAAAATCTCCCTCCCACGCTTGTTGTGCATTATGAAATGTACAGATAAGAGCAAAGTAATGTTTACTTAAAGTGAATGTAATATGATTATTCTTTTTCATGCCTTCGAGGAGATTGCACTTTCATTAACATTACTTATTATTGTTACAGAAGGTAAGAAAAATCCTATTGTAGACAAATGAAAAATGTTGAGACTTTTCATTTTAGTTTTTTATCATGATATAATAATTAGTCCCGGTTCACACAGGGCGACCTGACAAGTGCAGTGCAATGGAACAATTCTAATAAGAGCGACTGAAGTCGCTCCGACTTAGAAAAAGGTTCCTGCACTGCTTTGGGATCAGCTTGCATTGACTTATATTAAAGAAGTTGTTTGCAAGCCACGCTGAGGTCGCGCTGTGTGGTGGCTCTTCAGAGTCCGACGACTTTGAAGTCACCCCTGTGTGAACTGAAACTTAGTAATAACAATGTTTTTATACTATTGCTTAAAGCGGATGGCCCATTAAAAAAGGTATATTAAAAGCCAGCAGCTACAGATACTGCAGCTGCTGATTTTTAATATTAGGACACTTACCTGTCCTGGAGTCCAGCGGCGTCCGTAGCAGAGGACGAGCGATCGCTCGTCTCCCTGCTGCTCCCCCCTCCATCCATGGTGAGGGAACCAGGAAGTGAAGTGCTCCGGCTTCACTGCCCGGTTCCCTACGGCGCATGCGCGAGTCGCGCTGCTCCCGCCGTGTGCTGGGAGCCGAGAGTTCCCAGCACACAACGGGAAAAACCCGACTTTTGCCCGAGACTGCGGGCCGGCAGTGGGTGCGGATACCTGTCTTTAGACAGGTATCTGCACCCCCCTGAAAGGTGTCAAATGTGACACCGGAGGGGGGGAGGGTTCTGATCAGCGGATCTTCACTTTAGGGTGGAGATCCGCTTTAACTAATGCCTTATGCACTTATACAATAGGTGGGCAAGGGTAAAAGCCTTAGTGCAAAGTGCAGCAATCAGTCAGGCTTTTTAGTAAAATAAGTTACCAGTTGTTGTGGGTTACTTGATTTCTGTGAATGCCTTACTAGTATGTCTATCCTAGCGTTATACTAGTCTCAGAATTAAAGTGCTACTAAAACTAAAAATATTCTGAAGAAAAAAGGAAACAAAATATATTCATTGTTATGTTAACATTAAATGATACCATAAGGCTGCGTGCACACGATCGGTTCAAACCGATGGTCAGGCGTCGGTCAGATTTTAAAGCAAGTTTTAAAACTTTGGTCCGACGTACGACGGACCGATGGGCCGTACACACGGTCGGTTTGGACCGATGAAACTGGACTTAAGTCCATTCTCATCGGTTTTAACAGATGGTGTGTACGCGGCCTTACAGTTGTGAAGATCGACAAAAAACATGTTTATTAGATTAAGAAATGCAATACACACATTGTATGACAGTCATTTTATTTGTCATAGTGTGTTCTAGTAGTGAACACGTTTGTATATACCAGTCATTCAAGTAGTCAAAATCTTCTATTGCCCTGCCCATCCCAGGTAATGTCTGACTTCATGGAACACATAAAAAAGGCTATACTTATACTTTTTTTTAGGTGTCTTCAGCCAAGTGCAATAATGTCACAGGTCCTATTTTCACTACTAATTCCCCTGTTCTTCTAAACTAGAACATACTCATAGATCTGATGCAGAGATGGGGTGGAGGAGAGCAGAGTCGCAAACCTCACTTTAGCAACTTCACTGATTCAATTGTGAATTTGAGGTACAGAGGTCGGCAAAGACCTGCTTTCAAATTTACATTTCTGCAATACCTGCACATGTAACCATGTTTTGTTTCTTCAAAAATGCTGCAAGTACAGAAAAATACCTGCTTAGCCAGAAAACCAACAACACAAGTTCTGCTTCTCTTACAAATTCCAAGAATTCTTATCAACGCTACCTGAGTTTCCCCCTGGGACAACAAAAAGAGGTTTAAATGATCCCTAAGTCTGGGGATGGTTGTGGAAAAGGCAGTATTATTTACCTTCCCCCTCTCCAGCAGGCTCCCTCCATCCATGGAACTGACCCACCTCGGCCTCCTTTTGTGAGCTGCTGCTGTCCATTGCTGCACTCCTGCCTCCACCATATTCAGGACAAAGCTAATAGCCCTGCGCTTTACGTGATGACGCAGAAACTCTGCATACAAACTGGAACTTAGATGAGAAATTTTCAAAATGCCAACACGGGCACAGATAGCAGAGAGGCACCATAACAAGCAATGGTGGCCCTTCCATAGGGGGCGCAGGAGCGCCGCCCCCCAAAGCTACTCATCATAAAATTAAAATAAAAAAGGTAACAAAAATATATACTGGCCCTTTAAGCGTGTGCGGGATGCCGAATACACAGCTGCTATGGGAAGCATGACTTGTTTGCAATCACGAAGCTCTAGTGGCTGCATTTAGAAAGTCTTCGGGGTGCAGAGCTCTGCGCCCAGAACATTCCATCTATAGCATTGTTCCCTGCTGTGGATAGTAATAGGTGGATACTGTGCCTTCACTTCCGGTTTCTCGGACTCATCCCGGCTGGTCCGAAGGTGGATGACATGCGATTTGCTGTGAGTACATAAGGGGGGACATCTAATGTAAAGGGGAGCTCTTATGGTGACATCTAATGCAAAGGGGGACTCTGATGGTGACATCTGATGTAAAGGAGGGTTTCTATGGGGACATCTGTTGTAAAGGGGGGCTCTGGTGGGGACAACATAATGTAATAGGGGGGCTCTGATGGGGACATCTACTGTAAAGAGGGCTCTTATGAGGACATCTGCTGTAAAGGGGGCCTCTGATGGTCACATCTGCTGTAAAGGG
The DNA here is from genome assembly GCA_029574335.1 of Rana kukunoris. Classification (NCBI taxonomy): domain Eukaryota; kingdom Metazoa; phylum Chordata; class Amphibia; order Anura; family Ranidae; genus Rana; species Rana kukunoris. The sequence continues at coordinate 188,096,291 of CM056050.1, read as the reverse complement.
GGCCTTTTAAGGGGACATCTGCTGTAAAAGGTGGCCTCTGATGGGGACATCTGCTGTAAAGGGGCCTCTGATGGGGACATCTGCTGTAAAGTGGGCCTCTGATGGGGACATCTGCTGTAAAGGGGGCCTCTGATGGGGAGATCTGCTGTAAAGGGGACCTCTGATGGGGAGATCTGCTGTGAAGGGGGCCTCTGATGAGGAGATCTGCTGTAAAGGGGGCCTCTGATGGGGAGATCTGCTGTAAAGGGGGGCTCTGATGGGGATATCTGATGTATAGGGGATGCTGATGTGGACACTTGATGTAAAGGGAGGCACCTGATGTAAAGGCGGACTCTGATTGGGACGTCTGCTGTGAAGGGGGACTCTGATGAGGACACCTGGTGTATAGGGGAATGCTGATGGGGACACCTGTTGTAAAGGGGGACTCTGATTGGGACAATCTGATTCTGATGTAAAAGGGGGCTCTGATGAGAACACCTTATGTTAAGTGGTTTTATTTGATTTTACTTAAAATATGGATGTGATTGGCCTACTGTGACTAGAACAGTGAGGCTGTATATGATGGGCACAGTGAGGCTGCATATGATGGGCACAGTAAGGCTGTATTTGATTGGCGCAGTGAGACTGGATAAGACGGGCACAGTGAGGCTGCGTATAATGGGCACAGTTATATCTAGCAATAATGATGCATAATCACTTGATAAATAGCTATTTACAGTCCTGCATTACTAACAATTACATTTTTCAGTTTGTTTGTGTAAGGTTGTTGGTGTTCCTCTATACCCGGGTTGGACTCTTGGGTGTGTGGAAGAACCTTTGATGCGCATCGGATAGTTAAAGGCCACACAGGGGGTTATGGTGGATTTCAACTAACACTGCTTTATTGGTCACACAGCATATTTATGCATTCATCATTAGGAAAACCCCCCTCGGGTCAGCCAATTACAGCAGGACACAATATTTACACAATTCAATAGTATGTTAGGCTTCAAACACATATACTGTTTTGCCTACAGCTAATTCTATTGTCTTCAGTAATGATACACCATAAATACTGGCTTCAGGTACTGTTCTGGTATTTCCTGACAACAAACACATTCTTGTTATGTTTATTTGTGCTAATTGCAGCCTATACTCTTATCAATCTAAGTAAAAATGCCATCTACACATTCTTCTGCTTTCTTTTGCACGTAGGTATATATAATATGTTATTTCTAATTTATTCTAGTTAAAACATAAAAGGGGTACTCTTTCAGAACCTTACAAATCCCTCCTTTGATCATACATACGGATGTATTTATTGATCACTCATTATACCATTTCTGATTTATGGTAATCATTGCCATGCTCATAGAAGGATCCCGACCTTTTCTTGCCTTTAAGCTTGTCATTTTGCCAACAGCACAAAGCATTAATTTGATAGTTAAATACACTACAAAAACAACAATCAGTATCATTATAATAATCATCACAATATCTTTTAACCCGGAGAAGATCCCTTTTAAGCCAAAATCTCCTCCACCAAACGGGCTCCATGTTTTAGCAATATCCCTGGCATCCTGTTGTAATTTATTTACTTCCTTTCTATGTTGCGCGATTACATCATAATAATCGGGCACCTCAACAGATGTGTTATGAATCCATGTGCAGCACTCATAATCCTCAGTGACCTCACACAGGCCCGTGAGTACAGCACTCATAGATTCTATGGCTAACTCATGTAATTCTAATTGTTTCCTAATTGCTCTAATTTCTTCATTTAATTTAGTAATATCATCAGAATTCCTTTCCATTATTTCATCAATTATTCCAGTGTAATTATTTAACCTTTTCATTATGTCAATTCCCCACCCGCTCCATGAGGGAAACCATGCCCATGCCATATCTTCTTCTAAAAATATTTCCCTTTTATTGCGATGTTTGAGGGGGTACCTAGGATGCATACTAGCTTCAAGGAGATGTTTTCCCTTGTTATCACCTACTACGCCCATGATGGGAACTAAAGATGCGAGATAACACCATCCCTGAGGCTCAGTGGGAATCCAGGGGTGACAGGTTTTCCCACAACAGATGTAGATACTGTTTCCTAAAGCTAAGGGTTGTTTGTTAAATATTGTCATAATTTCATCAGAAACACTGGAGAAAGTTAGACTTAATAATAACTTTCTTACTGGGGAAGTGGAACTGGAGTTAAGAAAATTCATCAGAGTGGTGTTAAGGGCAGATTCTGAAGTGTGAAAAGGAGAGCTTGTGTTTGAAGTCATTGAGAAGTTAACTTTGGCCTGTTGGCAGACTTCAGCCCCTTTCGTGGAGTTTCCTAGCCTAAAACACCAGTCTGGGGAATGACTCCTACCAATAGTTTGGAAAGTAAGGGTGTTGTTTGGAAGTGTTCTTGTGATGTTTTTAAGGATCACAGAAGGTGTGCCATTCAATAGGGGGGTGAAATTTAGGGGTACTGCCATTAGGGGAATTCTAGTAGTGCTAGGATGAAGTTTACTACATATCCAACATCTGTCATATCCTGATTTCTTAGCATAAGCATACTTAAATTTCAGTAATAGCATTTCATTAGACTCTCTCTTTAGCCTGCCTAGGTCCTTTTCTACGGGTATATGCCTCATTACTCCGCTTCCATTTGTGAGCCAACAACAAAAAAATGTTATAAGGAGAGTCAGGCATGTTGTGATTATTGCTATACAGATTATTCTACTGTTCAAGCCATTGTCTGTGGTCGGGTGGGGGATTTGAAACTGGCAGGTGGTTTTAGAATGTAAGGGAATGGAATGGGTGCAGGAATTGTCAATGTTTATAGAGATGGTAGGGCCGACTTTTCCAGTTGTTCCTGTGTCACATTTATTGTAATCTCTTTTGTCTGTGGATGCTCCGGAGTGGGATGGGTTTGCGGTGCTTTTTTTATCCTTGATGCATGGATCCATTGTGGGCCTTGTGAGGTGAGGACAGCCGTCCTTGATACCTTTTCGACAATATAGGGTCCAGTGTAGACAGGTCCGATATGTTTTCTTACAGCCAGTTGCTTTATCAGGACTTTATCTCCAGGGATGACAGTGTGGGTGGGATCTGTGGAAAGAGGAGGAAAAGTGACAGCCACTGCTTCATAATTTTCGCTAAGTGTACTTACCAGGTTTCTCACGTACTCTTCCTGTAGGGAGTAAAGGTTAGGATCCACTTGGGGATCTTCATTTTCCATAAACCATTTCCTCTTTTGTACTGGCCTTCCCATTAGAATTTCATAGGGGTAGAGGCCATTTCTTGAGTTAGGGGTGTTTCTAATTTGGTATAGTATAGAGGGTAGGTGTGTTAGCCAGTCTTTTAAAGTTCCTTGTGTGGCTTTTTTTAGTTTATCTTTTATTGTTCTGTTTAATCTTTCAACTATCCCTGCACTTTGGGGGTGATAGGGTATATGTAATTTCCATTGTATTCCTAGAATTTTAGCTAATTCCTTTATCAAGTCTGACGTGAAAGCTGGGCCCTGATCTGAAAATATTGTTGCAGGTAAGCCGAATCTACAAATCCAGTTATTAACAAGGGCTCTTGCTGTGGTCTTAGCTGTTTCCCCTGTTGTTGGGATGGCCTCCACCCACCCTGAAAACTTGTCTACTATTACCAAAAGATATTTTAAATTTCCTTTTTGTGTTGGCATGTGTGTGTAGTCAATTTGTAGATCTTGTAGCGGACCCGCAGGTGGTGGGAGGTGGCCATGTAAACCCTGTTTCTTTCCTTGAACATTATTTTGAGCGCAGGTTAGACAGGATTGTACAAGAGTCTCTGCCATTTTTGCCAACCCAGGTGTACAAAAACTTTCTCTGTATAATAGAACCATTGGTTTTGATCCAATGTGTCCAGGGCCATGTAGGTAGGATATCAGTAGTGGTGCTGCTGCCATAGGTATTCCCAGTAATCCCTCCTTGGTTGACCAAAGACCACTAGGGTCTCTGGTCAACCCATTTTGTGCCCAGAAAGCAACATCGGTAGGGGTTGCCTGTGTTTGGAGCTGCTGTACAACTGTTGGAAAGTCTGGTGCAGTGAAATCTTGGCAAAAGAAGACTTCAATTTTGGATGGCTCTCCCCTCTCCGCGGCCTCCCTTGCTTTCCGGTCTGCCAGGTTGTTCCCCTGGGCTTGAACACTTTTATCGTGCGAGTGGCCCTTTACTTTGATAATATTTACTTTATAAGGGAGTTGAATCGCATTTAACAAACTGTCCACATACTGCCTGTTAGAGATTGTTTTATTATCGGCTGTTTTGAATTGTCTCTTCTGCCATAGTCTGCCATAATCGTGGACAACTCCAAAAGCATATCTGCTGTCTGTGTATATGTTTACTCGTTTTCCTTTGGAAAGTTCACATGCCCTGGTGAGGGCTACCAGTTCTGCAATTTGTGCTGAGCTGGCTGGTATATGTTTGGCTTCTAGTACAATATCAGGTAGTTGGACAATTGCATAACCTGTTTGGTATGTGTTGTCACTGGGTCGGGAGCAGCTTCCATCCACAAAAATGTCTTGGTAAGTGGGGTTGGGAGTGTCTGTTAGATCAGGTCTAGGCAATGTCATTTCTTGTAATACTTGTTTACAATCATGTAATTCGGGCAAGTCTGCTGTTGCCAGTTTAAGCATTGAATGTAAAAGTCTGACTTGTGGGGAGGTTTCTGAGCAGGATTTAATATCCAAATTTTGTGTGTTCAGAAGTATGATTTCATAACCGCTGGCTCTCTGAGCCGACATATGTTCTGTGGTTATGTTCTGCATCAAATGGGAGACTGAATGAGTGGTAAATAATGTTATGGGATGCCCTAGTGTGAGTTTAGAGGCCTCTTTCACTGCCATAGCGCATGCAGCTAAAGCTTGTAGGCAGGCAGGCATACCCAGAATTTGTATTGGGAGTTTCTTGCCCAGATATGCCACTGGTCTCAGACTTTGTCCATGAGGCTGTGCAAGGACAGCAGCAAAGGTTCCACCCAGGACCACTGTGTATAATGAAAAGTGTTTGTTGTGGTCAATTAATCCCAATGCAGGAGCATGTAACAGAGAGTCAGTCAGGGAGTGAAAAGCATATAGCCTTTCTTCGGTCCATTCAATTATTTTTGGGGCGTCCAACAGAGTAGCTGGCCTGAGAAGAGAGTCAAAATAGGAACAGTCTGGGATCCACTGCCTGCAGTAGACAATGGAAGGAGAGGCAGCATGAAAGTATGTAAAAGTTGCTATTTAATTGAACTATTTCAGGCATTCATGTTTTTTTTTTTAATGAAAGGAAGGTGGGGATTCTTCTTAAAGAGGAAGACATTCTAGGAGATCAAAAAGTATTTGTATGTACTTGCATTGTTTTACAGAGTTAGTTCATAAGGAATATAAAAGGGAACAGAGAACAGCACCATCTAAGTGCAGTAAGTATATAGTTTAATAATAAAAAATGTAATTGAGTACACTCGCAAGATTGTGGTGAAGACAGTCATAAGGGGGTTTCATCCGCTCCGACTTCCGGGTGAGGGAAGAGTCCAATGTCACTGGTGTCCATAATCAGGTCTTTCTCCGGCTACACATGCTGGTGCTCGGTGCACGGTGCTTCCAGATGGATGGGACTACGATCGGTGGTACACTTCAGATGAAGTCACTTCTGGGTCGGGTCAGAGGGTGGTGCTCGTGTTCGAGTATTCGTACTTCTTTCTCAGGCTTGGATAACGGCTGAAGGACAGACCTGATCATGGACACCAGTGACATCGGACTCTTCCGTCGCTCAGGAGTCGGAGTGGATGAAACCCCATTATGCCGGTCTTCAGCACAATCTTGTGAGTGTACTCAATTTTTATTTTTTAATTAAACGACATACTTACTGCACTTAGATGGCGCTGTTCCCTGTTCCCTTTTAGATTCGTTTTTTTTTTTCTTCTAAAACTTTTTGAATCGGCGGCCTTTTCTGTACAGTTATTTACTTAATACTGTTATTTTGAACTCTACATGGACTAGACCTTCAAAAAGAACTGTTGCTATTCCCTTGGCCTCCCTACCCAATCCCTTCTTATTTGTACTGAGTCTGAACCTGAGTGCGCCATATTAACCAATCTTGTTTATAGATTATAAGGAATTACATTTACATTGTTTTGTGTTTTTCCTAGACATACAATTTAAGGGATAAGTTCACCTTTTAAAAAATATTAATAAATGAACCTTTTTGCGGGTAAAAAAAAAGTGCATTTATTATTATTATTTTTTTCTAGGAACTTGCAAAGCACTGCACCTGCAATGAGCAGATCATGGGTGCAAAACAGGACTCCTGCAGACTGTCTGTGAAAGGTCGTACATCATACAAGAGCAGGCAGTACATACTGACAGGTAGAAACAATGATCTACCTAGAGTGCTCAACAGTGCCTTGTAGTCATTGAGAACTACAAGCTAAAAGCTGCAAAAGCTGTTGGTACTTGTAGTTCTCACATTCACAGAACTCTGTTATTGAGTGATGCGGCCGGGAAGGCAGCGCAAGAAAACCCCCGGCTCGCTGTTACTACAGGCAGTGGATATTGGAGACACTGGAGCAGTGGGAAACATCTTGCATGTTCCACCTTAAAAACCGGTGGAATATTCAATGTGTTCCCAAAGGTGAACTTATCCTTTAATCATTTTTCGATCAGAGTTCATGGTTGCCTACATGTCTAGGCTAAATTTGGCAGCATCAGCATGGGCTATTTAACGAAAAACTCTATGGTTATTTAGTATGCCTAAGGCCGCATACACACGATAGGTTAACCGGAGGACAACGGTCTGATGGACCGGTTTCATCGGTAAAAATCGATCGTGTGTAGGCCCACTAGGTTATTTAACCTTCGGTTAAAAAAAAGCCAACTTGCTTTAAAATTAAACCAATGGACGCCTAACGATAGGTCAAAACCGATCGTTGGTAGGCACGACCATCGGTTAAAAACGCATGCTCAGAATTAAGTCGAAGCATGCTTAGAAGCATTGAACTTAATTTTTTCAGCACGTCGTTGTGTTTTACGTCACCGCGTTCTAACACAATAGTTTTTTTAACCGATTGTGTGTAGGCACATCAGACCATCAGTCAGCTTCATCGGTTAACTGATGACAACGGTCCTTCAGACTGTTCTCATCGGATGGACTGATCGTGTGTACGAGGCCTAAATACAGGCATACCCCACTTTTAAGTACACAATGGGGTTTATTTACTTAAGCTGGAAAGTGCAAAATCACTTCTGCATAGAAACCAATGAGTTTCCAGGTTTTATTGCCAAAGCTTAATTGAACAAGCTGGGGTTAGAAGCTTGTTGGTTTCTATGTAGAAGTGAGCCTGATTTTGCACTTTCCAGCTTTAGTAAATAAACCCCATTGTGTACTTAAAAGTGGGGTATGCCTGTAATGTGTTTTTAATAAACAAAAGAGGCTTTTATATGGTACCCTGTTTTATTAAAAAGGTACCCTGCCCTGCTTTTGTTATAGCCTGACAGATGTGGAAAAAATATGTATTTTTTTTCTAATGCAACAATTTATGACTGTTAAACTATTAAAATGATGGCACCTTCTACACTGCCACCTAAAGGTAGCAGTGTTCATCTTCAGGCTGAAGGCTTTTTAGCTTCCTGCATGTGATCCCTGTGGACTGGAAACCACTCTCATTATTGGCTCCTAATTGGGACCCCTGTTGTCAGTGACAGCCAGCAATTGACACTTTGTGTGCCTTCCGGCTCTTAAAGAAGAATGTATAGTCATGCATTTTTGACATGGGGCATCATATTGGGGGGGGCAAACAGACATAAATTTACATAGACTGGCTGCTTTTCTACTTCATATACAACTGAGTGAATTATTGCCTTTAACCACTTAAGGACCGCTGCATGGCGATATACTTCGGCAGAATGGCACGACTGGGCACATGGACGTATATATACATCCCCTTTAAGACCCGGTCTGAAGCTCCATGACCGCGGGACCCGTGGACCCGATCACCGCGGGACCCGTGGACCCGATCGCCGTAGGTGACCCGCGATCGGGTCACAGGAGCTGAAGTACGGTGGGAGGTGAGTGTAAACAAACCTTCCCCGTTCTTCTCTGTGGCAATGTCACTGATCGTCTGTTCCCTGATATAGGGAACAACGATCACTGATGTCACACATCTAGCCACGCCCCCTACAGTTAAAAACACGCAGGAGGTCACACTTAACCCCTACAGCGCCCCCTAGTGTTAACCCCTTCATTGTCATTTTCACAGTAATAAGTGCATTTTTATAGCACTTTTCGTGTATAAATGACAATGGTCCCAAAAATGTGTCAAACGTGTCGATGTGTCCGCCATATAGCCACAGTCACAAAAAAAATCGCTGATCGCCGCCATTAGTAGTAAAAAAAAAAATGTTTTATAAAAATGCCATAAAACTATCCACTATTTTGTAAACGCTATACATTTTGCACAAACCAATCGATAAATGCTTATTACATTTTTTTTTTTTTTTTTTAACCAAAAATAGGTAGAATATCGGCCTAAACTGATTTTACTTTTTTTATATTCTTATATTTTTTGAGGGATATTTATTAGAGCAAGTAAAAAATATTGAATTTTTTTCAAAATTGTCGTTCTATTTTTGTTTAAAGCGCAAAAAATAAAAAACGCAGAGGTGATAAAATACCACCAAAAGAAAGCTCAATTTGTGGGGAAAAAAGGACGCCAATTTTGTTTGGGAGCCATGTCGCACGACCGCGCAATTGTAAGTTAAAGCGACGCAGTGCAAAATCGCAAAAAAAGGGACAAGGTCCTTTAACCTGCATATTGGTCCGGGTCTTAAGTGGTTAATGTGGCTTATTTTTACAACCGGAAATAGATTTGTCATATATGCCTGAAAGTAATTTAGTTTACTTATTATTAAATTATTTTCTTTACCAGCAAGCCGAGATGAACTTCAGTCTAGAAAAATTAAACTGGATTATGATGAAGTTGGACTTTGTCAAAAAGAAGTTTCAAACCTCTGGGATAAAAAGTTAAACTGCAGAACAAAAATCCGGTTTGACATGGAAGAGATATATGCTACATTGAAAGAAGGTAAAGACCCTTTTACATTACCTAATGAGTAGCGTTGAAAAAAGACACACATCTGCCAGGTTTAATCAGGAAAAAAATGAATTTTTTAAATACTGAAATGGCTAGAACCAGCTCCTGAGGTGTTTTCCACTTGTTCACAGCTGTTACTGTAAATAACCCTTTCTGTATGCAGAAGCTAATCCTCTTTTCCTCCTAGGTGCAAAATTATTTATTTTTATTATTCATTATGATGGCCTTAAATGGAATAATTATGCAGTACTATATGGGCCATTTATATACCGGTAGTTAAAAAAGTTGATCATATTCCTGTTTAATTGCCTTTTCTCAGAGGTTTATACATTTAGTTAATCTAACTTTTTTCTTCCTACGCTAGCTGCGATCTTTCATGCCACTTATTAACTTAGTTGCCCTTTTCTGTACATTTCCACAACCATCAGAACTAAAACTAAAAGAAACACAGGAAACCGAAACCTAACATGTTTATTACTAATAAGCAAAGAACAATATTGCACAATGCCCATTTTAATGTTATTCGTATTCTAGATATCACTAAATATGTTTATTTTTTTTCTTTAATGATTAGGTGTTTTAAAAAGCAAGCGTGGGGAGGTATGGCAGTTTCTCTCTGTGCAGTATCGTCTAAGGCACAGACTGCCAAGCAAACAGCAGCCTCCAGATACAACATATACCGATCTTTTGAAACAACTTACTGCCCAACAGCATGCTATCCTTGTTGACCTTGGTATGTGGACATTTATTTTCTAGAATCATTAGTCCATCTCACAAAGTACTCAAAACAAAGCTTTGTTATTTGGTGTGAATGCATCAACCTGAAACCTTTTAAATAAATCTAAAGAACTCTCAAGTCATTTTTAACATGTTAAGTTTAAACATTTTTGATCTTCACTAAAGTGGTTGTCAGGGCACAAATTGTTTTCCCTTAAAATAATAAACATGCTATACTTGCCTACTCGTCACAGAGCAGTCTCTTACCTCCTCTTTTGGGGTTCTCCACTGGCGCTCTCGGCTTCTCCTCTACCAAGGATATTGGGGGGGGGGGGGGTGGTTGATGCTGGTTGCTGGTGGAGATGATATTGCATGCATTTAGGTAAAAAAACGTTATGCCTTTACTACCACTTTAAATCTGCAGCGATCATTCATGTCTGTAAATCCTGTCATGGCGGCACTTGTTGTATTTCTATATTGTTTTTCCTGTGCTGTCGCTGTCATATGTCCTTTAAATGTAGACTTTGTTGTGCCAACTTTCATTGTGTACACATGTTCTGCCATTGTCGCCAAGACCAAATATCCCCTATTTAGTGTTTTAGATCTTTATTATTGTTTACTATTATTTACAGTATTGGAAGTTACATTTAAATGTATCAGATGTATTTTGTATTGATGTGAAATATTTATTTATGAATGCACTTATTCAACAGGAAGAACGTTTCCAACCCATCAGTATTTTTCCACACAGCTGGGGGCAGGCCAGTTGTCTTTATATAACCTTCTTAAAGCATATTCTTTGTTGGACCAAGAAGTTGGCTACTGTCAAGGAATCAGCTTTGTGGCTGGGGTTCTTCTCTTACACATGAGCGAACAGCAATCCTTCGAAATGTTGAAGTTTCTTATGTATGACCTTGGCTTCCGTAAGCAGTACCGGCCAGATATGATATCTCTTCAGGTAATCTTTTTCAACACACAAAGATTTTATAAGGAGTATAAGAGCTTTCTGTATCTCAGGATATTTGAGCCTTTGCCAAAAGTGCCTGCTAGTGTGAGGCGTTAGAGGTTAGAGAATGAGGGGCCACAGGGAGGAAGGAGGGGGAGGTGGGACCAGGAAAACAGATAGATAGGAGGGGGTGGGGATAGCGTGTGGGGTGGGAAGGAGAAAAAAAAGGGAGGACACATATCTGGGCAAGATAAGTCAGGAACAGCGGTTTACAAACATCCAAGCTAGGTAGCGCCATTCATGATGGAGCTCTAAGTTCTTTGTAATATGTAAAGATAGTGTAGCCGGATGGACTATGTTGCTTTAAACTTTTCCTCAGTGTTCCCGTGGGAACAGATCAAATCTACAATGGTCATGATTTTGTTCACTTTTCCTAGCCTTAGAGATACCAGGGGTTGTGGTAGTTCGTTTCTAGAAAACTGGAATACAGTCCCTAGCTGCATTGAGCGGGTGTATTGTGACGGAGGATTTTTAGAGGGGACTCATTAAGGTGAGGAAGTAAGTAGCTGGGTCATCACCCAGGGTGTAATCATTGCCACAATGTACTGTACCAAATTCCTCTAGATTGTCTTTCCCTGGGCAAGCACAGAGGTAATGCTGACCAAGGAAAACGGGGATCCAGTTAAGCGGTATTGACCGACGTGGGATGCTTAAATCATACAAACAATATTTTGTTCTGGTTTACTAAATAAGCCCTATACAAGCAAACAATAAATATGTCTTTAGAGAAAAGTGTGTATAGGATATATTGAGGGGTTTGGACTTAGAAGAAGGAAGACAGGTAAGAGAGGGGAGATAGTTGGTAGGGAGTTGGGAAAAATAGGGAGGAAAAGGGAAGAGTAGAGTGAGGAAGAGCACTCTAGCAAGTGTGTGGTTTTGCAGAGTATGGTAGACAAGGAAGTGGGATCACATATTCTAGAATCCTGAAAGGCTGGAGTACCTTGCTCAAGACTGTCAGAAGTTCAGAACACATTCTTTATCAGAATTGGGCCCAATTTTCAAATGGATGGGGGTAATGTTGAGGTGTGCAGAGTATATATTTTTACATGGCTTCGCTTTTAGAAAATTATGTTTTGCAGAATTATCTTGTTCACTTTTCAGCCTTATGCCGCTTGCACACGATCGTTTTTCGGGTTCTAAAAAATTAAGTTTTTAATGGTCTAGAAAAAACTATGTTTTTTTTTTTCAACCCGATTATTAAAACGGCCTTGCCTACACACGATCGTGAAAAAAAAATACTCTAGCAAAGCGCGGTGACGTACAACAAGTATGACGGCACTATAAAGGGGAAGTTCCATTCGGATGGCGCCACCTTTGGGGCTGCTTTTGCTGATTGCGTGTTAGTAAAAGACAATTCGTGCTTTTCAGTCTGTTAAAGCGTGATGAATGTGCTTACTCCATTAAGAACGCTAGTTTTACCAGAACAAGCGCTCCCGTCTCATAACTTGCTTCTGAGCATGCATGTTTTTTTCACATCGTTAAAGCCCACACACGACCATTTTTTACAACCTTAAAAACGACAACATTAAAAACGTGGTGAAAAAATAGAGCATGTTCGAAATTTTGAATGCCCATTTATTAGATCGTGAAAAATGCTCTGGAGCCCACACACGATAGTTTTTAATGACATGAAAAAAAAACTTTTTTTTAGAACCCGAAAAACGGTCGTGTGTACGCGGCATTAGAGTTTAGACCCAGTATAGAAATATACTAGGCCATTAGAGAGGCAGCATAGAGTTCCAAAGTGTAAAATACTATCTGTCATTTGGAATCAGCAGGTTCCACATCACTGTGATCAATCCTCACCTGCAAATCTTGAGATGGGCCTGTGGTGTATATGGGTGCTGACGTCACCACATTCTTCAGGGAAAGTGAATAATGATTATGCTGACATGCAGGTCACCTGATACAGTATTTAGAACCAGAGTAGTATGTGATTTGCTGATGCCATGTGACGTGTAGTTTTATTAACAATTTTACTAGGAAAGGGTTTTCAAAAATGCAAGTATTTTAACATATGCGGTTGTATCAAATTAGCAAGTGTATGTTTAGAGCCCATTCACACAGGGGCGGCACAACTTGGGGTGGCGACCTGGACGTGACCTGAGTTTTCACCACATCGCGACCTGGGGCAACTTAGAAGGTGACTTCGAATTGCCTCCAGGACAGGCGACTTGAAGGTGGCCAGTCAAACTACAATCAGCTCTGTGGGAGGGAGGGGTTTGCCTGCAAATGTATGTTCTATTCCTGTATTGTTGCTTGTGTTAAGACAGTGATCTGACTTCTGAGACGACTTCCATTGAAATCAATGGGTACAAGGTGCCTAGAAGTCAGATCGAAGTAGTACAGGAACCTTTTCTGAAGTCGGAGCGACTTCAGAAGTGTACAATAAGACGGCTCCATTCACTTTCATTGATTCTCTCAACAGCGCGACTTGGGGCAACTTCAAGTCGGATCACAAGTCGCCCCTATGTGAATGGGCTCTTACTTTTGGGGATGCTCTCATCCTATGGCGCCCTCATTTTTTTTAAAGTGGACCTAACCTTAGACTTTGAGTTCCTTTTATCAGATGTAGTGTTTAAGCCCTGAGTTACACTTAAATGTACATTCTGTTTTTACAACTGTTAACGTAGTCCTACAGCAGATGTACTGTGTGTAATATTAATTTCATTTTTGGTGGCAGGTTCAAATGTACCAACTTTCCCGGCTTCTTCATGACTACCACAGAGACCTATATGACCATCTGGAAGAGAATGAGATTAGTCCAAGCCTTTATGCTGCTCCATGGTTTTTGACATTATTTGCCTCTCAATTTCCCCTTGGATTTGTTGCCAGAGTTTTCGGTAAGACTGCATGTCTACATGTTTGTAACTTGTACAGCCTGTGGTAATTAAGTTTGTAGCAATCAAATAATTGTAGCCCATCCTGCTGTTTACTCTGTTAAGCTGCCCATAGATGAGTACATTTTTTTTTTTGTTCAATCGGTGAGTTGAACAAAAAAAACTGTCCGGATTCTCCCATCCGTACACTCCATGTGGAGGGGAATCCTCCTTGCTGAGCTATTGTATTCTGACAGCGGGCAGACTTCCCTGCCATCACAATACACTGATCAACGTTGCCAGCTATCACCTGCGTCGCAGATTGAGCGGGGAAAATTCAGTAGCACGGTTGCACAAAAGCTGATCCGTAAATTGACTTCTGTACAGCCACATTGCCTATACATGAATCCAAAAATTGTCCTTTTCCTGCTGAACCTTGCACATTTCTATCCATGTATGGCCAGCTTTATTCTGAGCTTTTACTGCCTAAAGGCTGTAGCCAGGTCATTTGGCTCATGTTATACTGTAGTCAGTATGACCCCGATCACCATCGAAGTCTTGTAATTACTTATTAATCTGTCAGCTCTGTATCCTTTTGTCTTACATTCTCTAAATTACTTTCTTTCCAGCCTTCTTTTTGAAATTTAATTTTTTCAGACGCTAATTAACATTAGGTTTTACCTGCCTATGTGCTTCTAACTGTCAAATTAATAGCCCTATTTTTGTAGAACAAATAAAAAGTTGCTTGAAAATTATCTATGTTTTTAAAAGCTAGAAACATCTAGAAAAGTTTTATTTATGAATAATAAACAGTACAACAAACTGAAAAAAGTGAATGAATCGATCTTATGGTATAATACTGTGATAACAGATAAGTACTGAGATATATATCACCTAGTACCTAAAGTGCCTTGTGAAAAGCATAAACAGTTAAGTGATACAAAAATATTTAAGAGAAAAATATGTGCATGAATAAAGTCCCACAACACTGAGTTGACATGTGGATCTTAAAGGAATTCTGCCCTTAAAGGGTTAATCCATATAGGTGCTTAGAAAGAAACTTAGGATAGAGCAAACTTCATCCACCAGGAAAACACCCAGAGGTGGTAATGTAGTTTCCTTACTCTATGTGACCACCATTACAGCGGTCTCAGCAAACATGGGAATTTTAGGTCTCCCTTCCGGACCCTCTGTAGAGTATCTGGGATGGTATCTAATGTATCAACATATCAGAACAAAAAGAAGACCATAGCGTGATACCGTAAGGCATACATTTATTTTGCCAAGAAGATTTGCACTTACAAGATCGTAGAAATGTTTGCGCAATGTAAAATTAGTCAGATGAGAGCGCGGCAGCTTCTCCTGCTTCTCCTGTCTGTTTGTGCTCCGTGCTTCCCCGTCTGGAGAGGCATGATGATGTCGAACCTGCAAGCCACACCTACGTGTTTCGTCACCAACGTCGTCTGGGATTGGCTGCTGCACAAACAGGCAGGAGAAGCTGCCGCGCTCTCATCACACTTATTTTACATTGCGCAAACATTTCTACGATCTTGTAAGTGCAAATCTTCTTGGCAAAATTAATTTACGCCTTACAGTATCACGCTATGGTCTTCTTTTTGTTCTGATATTTTGGGCAGGACAATTGTTATCACAGTATTATCCCATAAGATCGATTCATTCAGGTATTTTTTTCACTTTGTTGTTTATTTTAGCGCTGTACTATTTATTATTCATGTTTTGAAATTTTTTGTATTACAAATTTTGGTACTGGCAGCTTTTAATTTTAATTTATCACTTATTTTGGTGTTTTAATTTCACATTTTAGGACTTAATGCAAACAGGACTCTTGCACAGTTATGAAATTCCAGAGGCTGCCATATTGGAGTTGTGTTGACACAAATTTGTTAATACAAAAATGACCGTGCCCCTTAATCTTCATACATTCTAACAGAATTCCACACTCAGTCCTGCTTTTTAACTGGTTTTCAAGTCCAAATTCTCCTTTCCATTCTTCCAGGCTCAATCTCCACACAACGGGCCAAATTCAGGTATAGCAGTGTATTTTTTTGGCCGGCGTGCGCAACACCGACGTAAAACAGAACAGTATTCTCAAAGCAGTTGCGCCGGCGTAGTGTAAATAGGCCGGCGTAGTGTAAATAGGCCGGCGTAAACCCGCCTAATTCAAAGTAGGCAGGTAGTGGGCGTGCTTCATTTAAATTAACCGTGACCCCATGTAAATGAGCGGCCAAAAGGACGGCGCATGCGCGCGCATGCTCAGAATCACATCGAATAGAATGCCTAAGATACACGTCGAACACTGCTTACGACGTGAACGTCACAGCCCCATTCACGTACGACTTACGTAAACGACGGCTGTTCTGACGTCCATACCTTGCATGGGATGCGCCACCTTTTTGGTGGTTTATCTTTAAGCCGGAAAAACGCCTTACGTAAACGTCGTAGATTACTGCGTCGGGCGTACATACGTTCGTGAATCTTTGCATATTTATAATGGGAACACCGAATGCGTCCAGCGTAAATATGCACCCAAGATACGACGGCATAGGAGACTTACGTTGGTCGTATCTGATTTAAAGAATCAGCGCATGAATACGACGGCGCACATTTGGACTTACAACAGCGTATCAGTAGATACGTCGGCGTAAGTCTTTGTGAATCTGGGCCAATATCTCTTTTGCCAGGCTTATCACTAATTGTCAAACATGCTTTATAATATAATGTGATATAACGCAAGTATATTAGCAACAGTCCCAGCTCAAAAGTGATATGGTCCAGAAATATTTAGACAGGATGAATGTGAATAGAGAACCTGGACCAGATGGCATCCAACCACGGATCCTAATATAATTTAGTTCTGTCATTTCAAGGCCATTGTTTCTAATATTTAGGGACTTGTTAATGACTGGAATGGTACCACTGGATTGGCACAGGGCCAATGTGGTGCCCATATTTAAAAGGGGATCAAAGTCTTTACCACGTAACTATAGACCTGTTAGTTTAACTTCTATAGTCAGGAGGATACTGGAGAGTTTAATAAAAGAATACATAGACAAGTTTTTGCTGGCAAAAAAATATTTGAAGCAACAGACAGCATGGATTCATGAAAGACCGAAGTTGTCAAGCAAACTTGAATTATTTTTATGAGGATGTAAGTAAAACCCCGGACAGAGGTGTGGATGTGGTATACCTGGGTTTTGCAAAAGCGTTTGACACAGTTCCCCAAACACAGCTCATGGGTAAGATAAAGTCTACAAGCTTGGAAAGATCCATTTGTAAATTGATAAAAAAAAACTGGCTAAAGGATAGAATGCAGAGAGTAGTGGTTAATGACTCCTAATGGTCTAGGGCAGGGATCTCCAAACTACGGCCCTTCAGCTGTTGTGGAACTACACATTCCATGAGGCATTTTAAAGCTCTGACATTCACAGACATGGCTAGGCATGATGGGAATTGTAGGTCCTGAACAACTAGAGGGCCATAGTTTGAAGACCCCTGGTCTAGGGTTATCAGTGGTGTACCCCAAGGTTCAGTTTTGGGACCTTTACTTTATTATATTTTTATAAATTATATAGGGTCTGGGATTAAAAGTACAATTTCTGTCTTTGCAGATGACACTAACCTATGCAGTGTAATAACGTCCTTACAGGATGTCTCCAATTTACAATCCGACCTTAATGCACTGTCTAATTGGGCAACTAAGTGGCAAATTAGGTTTAATGCTGATAAATGTAAAGTTATGCACTTGGGGGCTGAGAATATGCATCATACATACATACTAGGGGGAGTACAACTGGGGGAATCAATAGGGGAGAAGGGTCTGGGGGTTTGGTAGATCATAAGCACAATATTCGCATGCAATGCCAAGCTGCAGTTTCCAAAACGAGCAAAGCCATTTCTTGTATTAAAGGGGTGGTTCCCCTAAAAATAAACTTTTAACATTGCCTGTCTCTTCTTAATAACATGTAGAATCGGCTGGTAGTTTAAAAAAAAAACACCCGTACATACCATTTTCGGCATGTAGTCTCACCGCCGCTTCCGGGTCTGGTGGCCGGGGACAGGCATCCGATCGACGCATACAGCGCGTCACGAGATGCCGAAAGAAGCCGAACGTTGGTGCGGCTCTATACGGCGCATGCGCACCAACGTTCGGCATCTCTTGACGCGCTGTATGCGTCGATCGGATGCCTGTCAATCAAGTAGGCACGCCCATCCCCGGCCGCCAGACCCGGAAGCGACGGTGAGACTACATGCCGAAAATGGTATGTACGGATGTTTTTTTTTTAAACTACCAGCCGATTCTACATGTTATTAAGAAGAGACAGGCAATGTTAAAAGTTTCTTTTTAGGGGAACCTCCCCTTTAAGAGAGGTATGAACTCCCGAGAGAGAGATTTCAATTTGCCCCTGTACAAATTAATAAGACCTCATCTGGAATATGCAGTTCTGTTTTGGGCACCGAGTCTCATAAAGGATATTGGGGAACTGGAAAAGGTGCAGAGAAGGGCAATTAAACTGGTAAGAGGCATGGAGGAGCTCAGGTATGAGGAAAGATTAGAGGAATGGAATATATTCCCTCTTGAGAAGAGGAGATTGGGGGGGGGGGATATGATCAACATGTACAAATACATAAGTGGTCCATATAATGAACTTGGCGTTGAGTTATTCACTTTAAAGCAGAGTTCCATCCAAAAAATAACAATTAAATGTCAGCAGCTACAAATACTGCAGGTGATGTCCTCACCCGAAGCCGATCCGGATGGAGGCGCCGGGATCTTCAGTTACGGAATCAGGAAGTGAAGCCTTGCGGCTTCAGAGCCTGGGTCCCTTCTGCACATGTGCGAGTCTTGCTGCGTGTCCTAACTGGTCCCTGCTGAGACACCGGAGGGGGGGGGGGGACCGAATAAGCGTAAGTTCCTTTTTTGGGTGGAATTACGCTTTAGGGTCATCACAGAGGACACGGGACACTCCAAATACGGAAAGGTTTATTCACATGAAGAGCTGTGAAAATGTGGAATAGACTCCCTCCAGAGGTGGTTCTGGCAAGTTCAATAGATTGCTTTAAATGTACAGAATATAACTGGGTACTAACATTCATAGGTAAAGTTGATCTAGGGAAAATCTGATTGCCTCTCAGGGGATCAGGAAGGAATTGTCTCCCCTGCTGTAGCAAATTGGAGAATGCTTTGCTGGTTTTTTTTTGCCTTCCTCTGGATCAACTGTGGGTTTAGGATTGTGTATATGGGATTGTATTATTATTATTATTATTTTTGGTTGCACTGACTAGATGGACTTCTGTCTTTTTTTCAACATGACTATATAACATTCAGGCCAAGCCTCGCTCTGAGTTTCACTTTTGCTTTAGTCTTCCTCGTTGACAGAGCCTTAGTGTAAATTATTCTCCAGTGTTCGTTCTGTCAGTCCTGAAAAGACCAACCTCTCTAGTGGGTGCAGAACCTCGCACCTTTTTCCAATTTTCTTTCTGGAACTCCATAAGACATTATCCTTGGTGATAATTGAGCCCAAAACCCTATTGCAGCAAAGTTTGCTTCCTGTGTTTGAAGCAGAACTCTAATGTGAAAAAAGCCCATGACTTCAACGATCAGTTGCTTTGTTGTAGAAAAGCGGAGTGGACGTTGCCTGAACATACAGTTGTGCTCAATAGTTTGCATTACCTGGCAGAAATCATGCAATTTTGGCTTTGATATTAAAAATATGACTGATCATGCCAACAAAAACTTTTATTTAGGGATATTTATATGAAGGCATTTATTATCACATAGTTTATAAATTTGAAAGTTTATACAGTTTAAATCCTAATGATAACAGAAATCGCCCAAATGGCCCTGATCAAAGTTTACAAACCCTGGAATGTTTGTCCTTGGTACAGAAACAAAAGGACACACAGGTTAGAAGGGAAATTAAAGGTTGATTTCCAAAATCTATGACTTTTTAAGTTGCCATTAGTGTCTGTTTATAGTCAGAGAGTTTGTTAGCTTTCATGTGGATGCACTGAGCAGGCAAGATACTGAGCCATGTGGAGCAGAATAGAACTGTCAAAAGACGAAGATGAATATATGACATAGTTCTAATCTGTCCCTAATCTATCTGAAACTAAAAAAGTTTTGGCTATACAAACTATATACTGCTTTTGATTGATCATATGTGTGTGTGTACACATTTTCTCCTCAGATATTATTTTTGTCCAAGGAACTGAAGTAATTTTCAAAGTAGCCATTTGTCTTCTCGGAAACAATAAAGAACAGATCATGGCATGTGACAACTTTGAGAGTGTTGTTGATTTTCTGAAGATCAATATACCTGATATGACAAAGGACACTATGGAGAACGTTATCACTCAGGTAACCTGGTTTTAGCACAAATAAGATTGTGGCAAATTACATTTTTCAGTGACTACATTTTATTGTTTTTGCAAAAAAACACAGTCTGCTATGTTACATCAATACTGTATTCTGTATTTTTTGAAATGATGTATTTGTTATGGAATTAGAATAAAATCACAGTTCCTTAGATCAGTTTGTAGCCAAAGCCCTACATAAGCTACAAATCAGTCCTAGTCAAAGCTTCCACCAAAGTACTCACCTCCCCCATGTGACAGCACTAAGATCTTAGTTGCTAAGAACCAGTGCTATCATGTGGAAGAAGAGTCGCATGCATGACCTTTCCTGCAAGTACTGGGTGCAGTAGACGGCTATAACATCCACAGTAAACCCTTCTTTAACATCCTTGCCACTGTAAGGATATAGCCGTACTAGAAGCCAAATATTTTCAATGATAGCTTGCAGTAGAATAGTTTTTGTCGATATCATGGAGGCAATATTTTTGAAATACAGGACTTTTCTGAACAGGTTTTTACCTTTTTAATGTAGGTATTTGAAATGGACATTTCCAAACAACTCCATGCTTATGAGGTTGAGTATCATGTAATTAATGATGAGATGTTGGAAGCCTCTAATTCCTGTGATGACACAGAGTCCTTCCATAAGCTAGAAAAAGCCAATAATCAGCTAAAAAGACAAAACATGGACCTTCTGGAAAAACTACAGGTAAGCAAAAAGCACTGTGCCCGAAGAGTTTAAATGGAGTGGAAATTAATGTCTACTTTCTGGGACATTTAAACCATGCCTACTTCTGTAGTACATACAAAGCACATACAAATTTACTGATATGGTGTTTATTCATTAAAGCTAATTAAAAAAAAAGAGTTGTCTGCTTGAGCTGCTGAAATTCCATCTGCTAGAAAATGAAAAAAAGGAAGCAATAGATTTTTTTTCCATGTTTACTAGAAAATAGTTTTTCGTGTGCCTATGATCTTGGGAGTCAGCACAAGTCTGATCATTGGAGGACAGGCAGTCTGTTTTCCCAGAACTGACCACACTGGGATGGATGTACTCTCATTCCCTGCATGGTCAGTTTAAAATAGGAAAGCAGAGGATCAGCAGGGATTTTACACAAAGGAATAAATACCAAGAGAACAGGATATTTTTTTAACACAAGTGCATGGTACAACAGACACCTATCAAGAATATGAAATGTTGGGGTAACTTCTACTTTAAAGTAGAACTCCATGTAAAAAGAAATGTCTCCCATGCAGTGGGGCTGTGCCTGTACTGCATGGGTTAACTCCTCTTTTTTTCTAGGGGCACACTGAAAGTCTATACTTACCTGATCAGGTCCATGCAGAAGAACGCTAGGTGTGTGTGTGTGGGGGGGGGGGGCAGCAGGGACCAGCCTTGGGCTCAGAAGATCGGCAGATTAGGTAAGTATATATCTGCTCTTATCATCCATAGACGCGGGCACAACACCACTGCATGGGATAAAACATTATTTTCTTCTTTAATGAATGCTGCACCGTCCTAAAAGTCATTCGCTTGTTCTTGTCCTTTTCTTTCTATAATAGGTAGCTCACACCAAAATTCAGAATCTGGAAACCAGTGTTGAAACAATTTTATCTCGAGAAAGCAAAATGAAAAATTTGATCCGCTCTCTGGAGCAAGACAAATCAGCGTATCAAAGGGCTGTGGAGCAAATGAAGAAATATGTGCCAGCTCATGTACTGACAGACTGTGAACTTTTGCTAAAGGATCTTAACTGTAGCCCAAACAACAAAACAAAGACAGGAAGTAAGCAATAAACATACAGCTAGTGCCGCTCTGGCATGAGGCCACGTTGTTTCCTAAAACAACCAAAAGCAATTCATGCATGCTCTGATGGAGGACTGTGGATTCAATGCATGATCATATACTTTCACCGGTGTTGGGGCTTTTATTGTGCACAGATTTATTATGACTGGAGTAGCCTACAGCCTTCAAAGTCACAAAACACCATCAGATTACATACAGAGATTGTCTCTGTTAATTTCTGTATGCAATAAACTGGTCATTGTATACAGTACTAAAAAGGGAAAAGAAATTTGTTTTCATGTACATTTCGAAGCTGACACCTGAAGTCACCAATCAGAGAAAATACATTATCAACTTTAGCAAAAGTTGCAGAGAACACTTCATAGGGAGAGTAACAATACTTGAAAATGAATGTTTCCCAAAGAACAGCATGGTTCACACATCTGGTGTGGATAGCTTGTATGAACTGCTATTTGTGCCTGTCATGATTCCACTGACATTTGTTACACACGTAGAGTTTTTATTAAGGAATCACTGCGTCATGATTAATGAATGGACAATATATTTGGTTGCCTATTATTTGTGTATTTTTATTGTCACTGTTTTAATGCTGGCTAGAAATATGCCTCCAGCACTTGTAATAAGGTCAGAATTTCATATCAACGTGTTGGTCACATCATTATAGTTGTATGACCTCCTTAAAGTTTAAATCCTGCCACATATAAACAATAAAGAGAAAATGTAGGACCTGGAGAAAAAAAAGGGTGTTGTCCATAGTAACCAGATTTTTTTTTCTAATAGGATGCATCAAAAAATATAGATAAACCACAAATTACTTGTCTATCAGTATTACGTTTAGGGCAGCAGTGCCCATATTTGCCTGCTGTTAAGCTTAAAGCTTACTTTAGACAAAGTACAGGCAGTCCCTGGGATACAAACAAGGTTCTGTAGGTTTGTTCTTCAGTTGAATTTGTATGTAAGTTGGAAAAGGTAAATTTTTTTAAGTGTAACTCCAGCCAAAACAAAAAATGTTTTTAAGTTTTTTTGGGTAGCATAGCGAAGGGTTAATACCCCTATTGTTTTGTTTGTTTTGTCCCAGTGACAATAGAATTTAGAAAAATTTGGGTTGTTGTGGAAACAAGGATTGGTGAAAAAGCTTCAAAAGGAGACCCCTTTTTTCCATGATAACTGTAAAGCCTCG
The DNA here is from genome assembly GCA_029574335.1 of Rana kukunoris. Classification (NCBI taxonomy): domain Eukaryota; kingdom Metazoa; phylum Chordata; class Amphibia; order Anura; family Ranidae; genus Rana; species Rana kukunoris. The sequence continues at coordinate 188,073,318 of CM056050.1, read as the reverse complement.
TACACACGATCAGATTTTCGGACGACGGAACATCCATTTTCTTTCTCGTACATCACGGGACACAGAGCGGCATATTCATTACTATGTGGGTTATATGGAGTACCTTCAGGTGTGGACACTGGCAATCTCAAACAGGAAGTCCCCTCCCTATATAACCCCCTCCCCTAGAGGGAGTCCCTCAGTTTTTTCGCCAGTGTCTTAGGTGTTGGTCACGGAATAGCTTTGCTCCACATCCTTGGGATTAAGGGCGGGCTAACCGGATCTGTCCAAGGAGCCTCAGTGCCAAAGTGGACAGTACCCGGGCCCCAAGCCGTGGGGTTTTGCCTATAATGCTCCTCTTTGGAGGGCTGGACCCTGGGCCCAGGACTTGGAGTTTGTAAAAACCATAAGTTCCTGTTTGCCAGGGTGCTATATAGGTCCAGGACAGTGGGTACCTTCATAGGACCCCAGGGCCTGAAGGTCTACTACGTTACCCACGGAGATGGGAGAAGATTGGATCAGTTTGCTGGGCAAACATCCTGCAGCATGGAGCAGGTAAGGGGGAGCCTGCGGGACTTGGTTCGACAGCAGGCTCTCCGGGGTAACCTAAAGGGGGGATAGCCTAAGTATGCTCTGCATGGGCAACCGTGCTCACTATGTCTAAGGGAGACAGGATGACACCCCTTTTCCCCCATCAATAGGTTCCCCTGTCTAAAGATGTGTTGCTAGCTAAACCTGCTGCTTTCTTCCTAGGACTAGTAAGGATCCCTAGGGGCCTTTGGAGAGTCTTACCTGGCCGGGGGTTTTGAATCTGCCGCCTGTTCTGCGTTCCTGGATCTCCAGCAGCGCGGCTCCTCCATGTTCTTCCTGTTTCCGGCATACGCGCGCGCGCGCGTGCGCGCGCACGTCTTATAGACGTTTTTCGCGCCGTTCAGACAGGAGGGCGGGGGGGGGCGGGCCTGCGGCGTCATACAGGGGCGCGCCTTTTTGCTGTTATAGACAGCAGGCATGATCAGTGCTCATTCTGAGACTGATTTTCAGAAGGAGAGGACGCAGAGCGGCAGAACAGTGACTCCCGGTGGCGGAAGAGGGGTAGTACATGCGGGACTTTGTTCCAAATGACTCTTTTTGTTAAGCCAAGAAATTCCCTTATTTGCAGCAGGTTGGAGGCTGGCAACTAAGTTTGGGGTCACTGTATGTCTAAAAATATATATAATATATATTAAAAAAAAAAAAAAAAAAAAAAAAAATATATATATACATACGGGATCCCATCAGTTTTGGGCATTAGTGATCTATTGTCCCCTAAACTGGTTTTGTACTCCTGGCCACTACAGTCTGTTGTGTGGGCGGAGTCCCTCGATTTTGTATTATGGCTTCCAAGGGTTCGGGGTCAAAGGGTTCAAAAAAGACCAAAAAACAAAAGGGTTCCCTTTCTGATTCTGATGATATGCCGATACTTTCCCCGCAACTTATTAACATAAAAGGCGCCTTGGATGAGCCATTAGGGGGATCTGGTGCGGAGGCTGGCCCAGATCAGCCCAGCCCTGTGTTTATCACAGAGGAGATGCTAGCCGTATCCCTAGGGGGGCTAGAAGAGAGAATAGCAGCATTGATCGCTAGAGCTATTCCTGGTAAAAAACGGGTTAGATCCCCATCACCAAGAGGTGTATCCTCAGATGCTGAGATTCTCTCTCTGGAGGAATTGGAATCACAGGAGGATCAACTAGACCTGAACCAAGAGGGTTCAGGGATGGAGGGGTCTGCCTCTGAGGAGCCATTTTCAGACTCCCAGACAGAAAGGTTGTGGGTACAGTCTTTGACGGACATGGTCCGCTCGGCATTTAGTTTGCCATTACCAGAACCTCAGGTTCCTCCGGTATCCTCTCTGGGCTCTTTGAAAGCTCCGTTAAGCAACGCAGTTTTTCCGGTCCATCCTCTCTTGGAGGAATTGATCTTTCGGGATTGGGTACGGCCGGACAGGATTTTTCTGCCACCGAAAAGATTTGCGGTCATTTACCCCATGGAGGAAAAATTCTCCAAGAGGTGGAGGCTCCCAGTAGTGGATGCAGCCATCTCATGTGTGAATAAATCACTAACTTGCCCGGTGGAAAACATACATATGTTTAAAGATCCGGTCGATAAAAGATTAGAGACACTTTTAAAAGCATCCTTTGCTACGGCAGGAGCAGTGGTGCAGCCAGCAGTGGCTGCAATTGGAGTTTGTCAGGCATTAAAAGACCAGACAAAGGAAATGTTAAAGGACATGCCTACCCAACAAGCAGAAGAGTTTTCTGACATTCCCAGAGCTCTGTGTTTTGCGGTAGATGCTATAAAAGATTCCATCCAGCAGGCCTCTCGTTTATCACTATTTTTGGTGCACATGAGAAGGCTCTTATGGTTGAAGAACTGGGCGGCGGAGCCCCCATGCAAAAAGCTTCTGGCAGGTTTTCCCTTCCATGGAGGACGACTCTTCGGAGAGGATCTGGATAAATATATTCAGACTATTTCAAATGGCAAGAGTACCCTTTTACCGGTAAAAAAGACATTCCGGGCTCCTACATTTAAAAGGCAGCTCTTTCCTGTCTCAGGGCCCTCAAATTCCAGGCAGTATCGACGGCCGCCTGCACGATCCAACGTTAACAGTAGATCGCAGGGACAGACCCCTGGGGGTAAGAGGCCGTGGTATCGCAAGCCGTCAAAGACAGCCCCTAAGTCTGCCTTATGAAGGGGCGCCCCCACTCTCACGGGTGGGGGGAAGGCTTCGTTTCTTCTCAGAAGTTTGGGAAGCCAAGATCCCCGACAAATGGGTCCGGGCATCTGTAACCACAGGTTACAGACTGGAGTTTCTAAGGTATCCTCCGCCTTATTTTCAAGAATCAAGGCTACCAAGGGATCCAGCAAGGAAGGCCTCAATGCTGGCAGCTTTGGATCACCTGCTTTGCCAGAACGTAATTATAGAGGTGCCAGCCCAAGAGCAAGGCCTAGGTTTCTATTCCAATCTCTTTGTTATACCAAAACCCAACGGCGATGTCAGGCCAATTTTGGACCTAAAGAGGTTAAACGGTTTCCTAAGGGTTCGTTCCTTCCGGATGGAATCCATCCGGTCAGCAGCCGCCGCGCTTCAGAAGGACGATTTTCTGGCCTCCATAGACATAAAGGATGCTTACCTTCATGTACCAATCTTTCAGTCGCATCAAAGATTTTTACGCTTCGCGGTGGGGCAGCGACACTTCCAATTCAGGGCGCTCCCCTTCGGGCTGGCCACGGCCCCCCGGGTATTCACGAAGATCCTAGCCCCAGTTCTGGCCAACTTAAGGATCCAGGGGGTCACAGTCCTAGCATACTTGGACGACCTTTTAATCATAGATCACTCACGGCCGGGTCTGCAAAAGGCAGTAAACCTCACGGTTCGGTACCTCGAAAAATTCGGCTGGGTCCTAAACCGGGAAAGTCAGCGTTCCAGCCTACAAAGCAGTTGGAATACCTCGGCATGAGGTTAGACACAGAACATCAAAAGGTGTTCCTGCCCCTTGTAAAGATCGAGGCTATCAAGGGGTTGGTTCAGTTGGTTCTAAACAAGAAAAAACCAACTATTCGCCTGTGTATGCGATCACTAGGCAAGCTAGTGGCCACGTTCGAGGCAGTACCGTACGCTCAGATCCACACTCGCGTCCTACAGGCAGCCATTCTAGCAGCCTGGGGCAAGAGGGCACATGCCTTAGAGTCCCCTTTGACGCTATCATCAAGGGTCCGACAAAGCCTGGCCTGGTGGTTGAACCCTCAGAACCTTCTAAAGGGAAAATCCTTCAGCCCTGTTGTCTGGAAGGTAGTTACCACAGACGCCAGCCTGGCAGGCTGGGGGGCGGTCTTCGAGGGGTTCTCCCGCCAGGGAACTTGGGTGAAAGTAGAGAGGCAGCTCTCCATCAATATCTTGGAAATCAGAGCTGCTCGCCTAGCCCTTCTGGCATGGACCTCCAGATTAAAGGGGTTCCCGGTGAGAATCCAGTCAGACAATGCCACGGCAGTGGCATACATAAACCACCAAGGGGGAACCAGAAGCCAGGCCGCTCAGAGGGAGGTGAACTTGATTTTTCAATGGGCAGAGGTTCATGTACCCTGCATTTCAGCGATATTCATTCCCGGAGTGGACAATCTGCAGGCAGACTTCTTAAGTCGCCAGAGTCTGTTGCCAGGGGAATGGTCTCTGCATCCCCAGGTCTTTCAGACAATCTGCCAGAGGTGGGAATGCTGGACGTAGATATAATGGCATCCAGGTTCAACAAGAAACTAGACAGGTTCGTGTCTCGAGCGAGGGATCCTATGGCCTGCGGAACCGATGCGTTGGTTTGCCCTTGGCATCAATTCAAACTTCTATATGCATTCCCTCCACTACAGTTACTCCCGCGCCTGTTGCGCAAGATCAGAGTGGAGAACAAGCCAGTCATTCTAGTAGCTCCGGCTTGGCCCCGGAGGACTTGGTACTCACTAGTCCTGAAGATGGCAGTGGGAGACCCTTGGACTCTTCCTCTACAACCAGACCTACTCTCACAAGGCCCGATCCTCCACCCTACATTTATTACAGGGTGTGGAGGAACTACATAGGCTGGTGTGAATCCAAAAGATGGAATTCCCGCAAATATACTATTGATAGGGTGTTAAGTTTTCTCCAGCTAGGAGTGGATAAAGGCCTGGCACTAAGCACAATCAAGGGACAGATCTCAGCTCTGTCAGTGTGGTTTCAGAGGCCGCTGGCCACCCACTCGCTGGTAAAGACCTTCTTACAGGGGGTCTTGCGTATTAATCCTCCGGTCAAGTCACCAATTTGTCCTTGGGACTTAAATCTTGTCCTGTCCACTCTACAGAAACAGCCTTTTGAGCCATTGGCTGAGATTCCTTTACTCTTACTGACAAGAAAGTTGGTTTTCTTGGTCGCCATAGTTTCGGCCAGGAGAGTGTCAGAATTAGCAGCCTTATCGTGTAAGGAACCATATCTCGTTCTGCATAAGGACAGGGCAGTTCTACGACCCCATCCTTCCTTTCTACCAAAGGTTATATCCAAATTTCACTTAAACCAGGATTTGGTACTACCATCCTTCTTTCCAAAACCTACATCCAGAAAGGAGGGGTTGCTGCATACCTTGGATATTGTCCGGGCCATGAAGGCCTATCTTAAAGCTACAGAAAAGATCCGGAAAACAGATGTGTTATTCGTTCTACCAGATGGCCCCAAGAAGGGGCAGGCAGCTGCAAAATCCACCATCTCGAGATGGATTAGACAGTTAATCATTCAAGCCTACGGATTGAAGAGGTTGCCTCCTCCGTTGTCGGTAAAGTCCCATTCTACCAGGGCCATGGGCGCCTCTTGGGCAGCACACCATCAGATCTCTATGGCTCAGATATGCAAGGCAGCAACGTGGTCATCAGTCCACACGTTTACAAGGTTTTATCAACTAGACGTGAGAAGAAATGCGGATTCTGCCTTTGGACAGGCAGTATTACAGGCTGCAGTTTGAAATCCTCGGGATCAGAAGCACCCTTGGTTATAAAAAAAAAAAAAAAAAAAAAAAGAAGTTTTTTCTTGACTAAGTTGGAATTATTATTATGATTTGAGTTTATCTCTAAATTGAATCCTTCTTTGGAAGATGTCTCCCTCCCCTCATTAAAGCATTGCTTTCGGACATCCCACATAGTAATGAATATGCCGCTCTGTGTCCCGTGATGTACGAGAAAGAAAAAGGGATTTTTAAATACAGCTTACCTGTAAAATCCTTTTCTTGGAGTACATCACGGGACACAGAGCTCCCACCCCTCTTTTGGGTGACCATTTTGGGAGGCATACTGCTTGCTACAAAACTGAGGGACTCCCTCTAGGGGAGGGGGTTATATAGGGAGGGGACTTCCTGTTTGAGATTGCCAGTGTCCACACCTGAAGGTACTCCATATAACCCACATAGTAATGAATATGCCGCTCTGTGTCCCGTGATGTACTCCAAGAAAAGGATTTTACAGGTAAGCTGTATTTAAAAATCCCTTTTTTTGTGGCATGCTAGTCTTGCGTTGGAAGTGAAGAGGTTACTCACAATACAAAAATTTCCGATTCCAATACGATAGAATACAACATCAGAAGTGACGTAATGTGTTGAATAGTTTTTGTATGTATTTCTTTTGAGTATGTGTAGTCTAATGAAACAAATCAGACATTGAGTTTACGTCCGACAAAAAATGTATAGTCTGCACATTCAGATTTTGACTGACGAAAAAGCTGTCGAAAGCTCGTTGTACCAGTTTTTCCATTCGGTTTTTGTATCGTGTGTCAGGCCTTTACAGGTAGATTTCCTCTCACTTCCTGTTGTCTCCCAATGTTTGGAAGTACGATGCCGCGTACACACGATCGGTCCATCCGATGAGAACGATCTGATGGACCGTTTTTATCGGTTAACCGAAAAAACGGTTAGAAAAACGATTGTGTCAGAACGCGGTAACGTAAAAAACACAACGACATGCTAAAAAAAATGAAGTTCAATGCTTCCAAGCATGCGTCGACTTGATTCTAAGCATGCGTGGATTTAAATTTAAAACAAGTTTGCTTTTTTTTAACCGATGGATAAATAACCGATGGCACCCACACACGATCGGTTTGGTCGGATGAAAATGGTCCATCAGACTGTTCTCATCGGTTTGACCGATCGTGTGTACGTTGAATCATTTGTAAATCGGATGTTTTGGGGAAAGACTACAAGCATTGAACTTATTCTCTCTGAAGAAGAGACTCTTGAGAGGGGATAGGAGAGCGTTTAATAAAAAAAAAAAACGCGACCATTCATTGAAACTGGAAGAGAAGCGGCTTAAGGGTTCTTTAGTGTCAGAGTGGTAAGGATGTGAAATTCTTTTCCACAAGCAGTGTTATCAGCAGGGAACATAGATCGTTTAAAAAAAAAACTATTAGATGGGCATCTTATCAATCACAGCATACAGGGAAATGGGATTTACTATTGATATAAACACACACACACTACAGGTTGAACTGGATTGACTGGTGTCTTTATGCAACCTTACTGACTATGTAACTGTGTATGTAACTTGTGGACTGCCTGTAATGTTAAAGCAAACCTGTTAGTAACAGAGGTTGCATAAACTGGTAGCTTATAGTGTAAACATTAGTTTTGGATGGATGTACCCTCCAACAATGCTATCCTACAGTGTCTCCACTTCCTATCAGTGAAGCAAATTTATGTGCCCATCCCTCTCACAAGTCCTGGTATTGCCATGTGGAGGCATGTCTATAAATATGCAAATAGTGACTATCTACATAGTATTTAGGACAATGAAGGGTAGTGATGGGGACATACGCTGACAGCTTATGCCGTCCACTAACAGATGAAGCTCTTGGGTATAAGACCTGTGTTATCCACAGGTATACATTTTGCAACAGAACTACAGGAATACTTAAGTGATATATTTAGGCAGTCGCTGGGAACGCAATCAAAGCCAAAACAGATTAAAATAAAGGTAAAGTTTTGCACATATGCAAGTGGGTAATCCAATTGTGTTATATGGTTCATAGATTTAAAATCAGTATATACAAGTTTGGTGGCAGTAAGTACCTACAGATATAGTAGAAAATTACGTCTATTTTTTTTTTTTTTTACGCAAAAGTGTGTAAAAAATGCCTATACTTGTTAATAATGAGACAAGCAAAACTTTTAAACATAATTCTGAAATAAAAGACTGCTGGAAATTTCAAGATTTGTATCATGAAGTCATGAAGAAAATTTGGGGAGGGTTTTATTTTTAAAAATCTGATGTGTAAGTGTTTTTATACTTTGCAGGATGTTATATACGGATATCTCTAGGTTTTTTTTATGGATGGAGTAAAATCCATCTTTCTGTCTGGCATACAGAATTCCCATGAAAATGCTCCTTTTATAGAGCAGCAGCAGAGATATCATTTATAAATAAAGTACATTACTAAAAAGTACAAAGAATGAGTTGTTCTCCAATATTAGGATGCATAAAGTTACAATTAACAACTACAAAAACACTGTTGGGGTACTATACAGGCATGGGTTACTGTGTTTTGTACTTCTGATCTACAAATAAATGCAAATTAGACTGGAGTTGTGATTTTTCTGTTGGTAAGAATAATACATGAATGTATTGTATTCATTGTTTTACTGTAACCTATGAAGAAACGTATATTTGTTTCTTTCTTACAGTAATTTCTTTTTAGCATACAGTTTTAAAGTAAGTCTGTACTGAAGGAAATGTGAAGACTTTCAGTGCTAAACTCTTTCTCTGGCTTTTTATTACTTAAACCAGTGGCCCAGGGTGACCTTTGTATTGAACTTTGTACTGAATATTCATTTATCTGTTGAAAAATCACCACAAAGGGGATGCAGACACAAATAAAAAGCATATAACCCTGTTCCTCTATTTTCCTCTAAATGAAAGCCTTTGTGGCTGGAATTTCACTTTAATGGAATGCTGTGATAACAGAATACATAGGCCGCCTATGGTGGTCTCCTTCTGAAATTGGTAGTTGCCAGACTGTAGTGCAGTCTCTTTTAGTTCAATGTTTGCTATGTAACTGACTAGTTTTGCTACCTTTTAAAGTGACCAATTCAGTTATGTAAAACATTTTTTAGGAAGTTTCTTTTAATAGAAGTGCTATCATACTCACATCTCTGGCGGCCTGTGGCTCCCACCTTCCCTTATGAGAATTGAACCACAGTGTTAAATGCTGACCATTCAGATCTGCCTGTCAGTTTTTTCAGGCGGACCTGAACGGACTCTCTATACATCTCTATGGAGCAACAGGTGTCAGCGATGACATGTCCGCTGACATCTGATTCCCCTCCCCCCGATCCGATCTGCTCCGCTAAATCCAGATGGATGGAAACCCTATTTTCCATCCGTCTGGTGGATCCCAATCCCCTCAGAGGAGAGCGGAGATCTGACAGGTCCGTTTCTGCACAGTGTGCAGAGACGGACTAGTCACCCGCCGGCTCAGTGGGGATCAACGGATCAATCCCTGCTGAGCAAGCGGATGTCTGAAAATGGATCCACATGTATGAAAAGGGGCCTTAGGCTGCAACTTTGGAATGGAAGGTAGGGGACATGTTCCGCCAGAGAGATATGATAGCACTTCTGTCCCAGTGAACTTCCTTTTGGAACTTGTTTAAAAACGAACAGGGTCACTTCACTAATATATTACGAGTCACTGACCTGGGAACAACAATACAGACCAGGAAAATCCATATCTGCAGATTTAGTCCCAGATTAATAAGCTTCAAAACAAGAAAACGATGGCAGATCTCATTTTTTATCTACTGACCAATTACACTGTACACCTCTGAGTACCCTCTCGAATGTAATCCCAGAGGCGATTTAGTGCGCATGTGCCGCGCTATATAAATTATCATTCATTCATTCTTAATCTGTAATCCATGGGTGCACAACCTGTGGCCTTTCAGCTGTTGCGGAACTACAAGCCCCACCATGCTTCTGGCTTTGGAAGTCATGCTTGTAACTCTCAGCCTTGCAATGCTTCATGGGACTTGTAGTTTCACAATAGCTGGAGGGCCTTCAAGAGTATAGTCCGAGGTGCAGGCATAAACTGGCCACTATCTAGAAAAGAGCTGTAGAGTGGAGCAAAAACCTAGAAACTCTGCTTGACTCGCAAAGTTGGGAAAGAGAACTGTAAGGGACAATAACAATTACAGTGTGTTTTTTGCAAAGTTCTTACAGAGCTGAGATTCTGTTTTGATCTGTCTGGAATCAGCAAGAACCGACATGTCATATCTATAGGTCACTTTTATGGCTTACTGCACATTGCCTTTTAGACCCCTTTCTCACAGGGCATTTTTCAGGTACTTTTGGGCTAAAAATAGCACCTGAAAAATGCCCCCCTTGCAGTCCCAGTGTGAGATCTTAAGTGCTTTCGCACTGGAGCGGTGCGGTTGCAGGACTTTAGAAAAAGTCCTTTCGGAGTTGAAAAGTCCCTTTGGCGTCCTCACCGTCATTGAAATCAATAGGCCCTGCTGCCGAAGTGCCTGCAAAGCACTTTGGCGCTTTGCAGGCGGTGCTTTTAACCCTTTGGTTACTAGCGGGGGGTTAAAAGCACCACGCTAGCGGCCCAAAGGCGCTGCTATGATGGCGGTAAAGCACTGCTAAAATAAGCGGAGCTTTACTGCTAACACCCACCCCGGTGTGAAAGTAGCCTTAAAGAGTTTTTCACTTTTGGGGGACTGGGATCATTGAACTAAATCGAAAATTTCACAACAGTTATTGTCCATCTTCGTCATTGCATCTCTTAGGCTTGAGCATTATACATTTCTCTCTGTACTGGTATTCTGATATTAATATTAACAATGGGCTACATGGAAATCGCATTTCCCCAACTTGAAGGAAATTGAACTTTACCATCCATGCCCACTTTTAAAAAAATAAATAAAAATGACTTGCCAAGTTATCATTCTAATCCATTTTCTAAACTACGTTACAAGTCACTGACCAGGTTTAAGATCAAGAGATCTGAATTGTTTAGTTATTTTGGGACAGTAATTCACAATAAATTAATGCTTTTTCATCAGTATGACAGCCAGAGAGATGGCTTTATCAGAATTGACCTACATCGGCCCTTCAGTCATTTTTTCATCTTTCCATTTATTAAATCTTTTGCCCTTGTTGTCTTAATTTTGGATAGTAAAACCTTTTTTTTTCTGCCAGTACATATCTTATACAGCCCTCTTCCTGTTTCTTGTCTGGTAATTAGCCTAGGCTTATGACATCATGCACAGCTCTCTCTCTCTCTCTCTCTCTCTCTCTCTCTCTCTCTCAAGGAGGGGGTGGAGGAGGGATGAATCAAAAAAGAGGCAAGGAGAGCTGCAGAGCTGAAGGGGGCTGGATGAGGGCAGAGATGGGAGACTTCAGAGATCCATGAGATCCATGTGTATTCTTATAGAGAGGAGAAATGTGCAGGCTACCAGTGAGATGTGTGTATTTAACCGCTTCAATACCGGGGCTATTTTGGCACTTCTCGTACATGCATAAATCATAATTTTTTTGTTAGAAAATTACTCAGAACCCCCAAACACTATATATTTTTTTTAGCAGACACCCTAGGGAATAAAAATTCCGGCCATTGCAACTTTTTATCTCGCACATTATTTGCGCAATCATTTTTCAAACGCCTTTTTTTGGGGAAAAAAATGGTTTTGTGAATTAAAAAATAACAAAACAGTAAAGTTAGGCCAATTTTATGGTATAATGTGAAAGATTAAGTTACGCCGAGTAAATAGATACCTAACATGTCACGCTTTAAAACTGCGCACACTCATGGAATGGCGCCAAACGTCAGTACTTAAAAATCTCCATACGCAACGCTTATTTTTTTTTTACAAGTTACAAATTTAGAGTTCCAGAGGAGGTCTAGTGCTAGAATTGTTGCTGGCGCTCTAACGCACGCGGCGATACCTCACATGTGTGATTTGAACGGCGTTTACATATGTGGGCGGGACTTACGCGTGCTTTCGCTTCTGAGCGCGAGCTACCGGGGATAGGGGCGTTTAAAAAAATTTTTTTTTATTATTTTATTTTTTATTTTACACAATTTCTTTTATTTTTAAACTTTTTTTGACATTTTTTTTTTTTTGATCACTTTTATTCCTATTACAAGGAATGTAAACATCCCTTGTAATAGGAATGTGTGTGACAGGTACTCTTTATGGAGAGATGCAGGGTCAATAAGACCCAACATCTCTCCTCCAGGCTGGAAAGCATTAGATCGTGAAAAAAATTTCACAGATCTAATGCATTCAGCCGCTGTTGCGGCTGTGTTTACATTCCAGGACCCGGGCGTGACGTCATAACATCGCGCCCGGGTCTCCAACGATCATAGAGATGACTGGTGACCATCTGGTCACCAGTCTACTCTATGGTTTTCGACGGACAGCGGCGGATCGTTTCTCCGGGTCTCCGATGGCAAAGGAGAGCCCGGAGAAGCACCGGATGGCGGCGGGAGGGGGGGGCGTCCCCTCCCGCCGCCTAGAAGAACGATCAAGCGGCGGAACCGCCGCTATGATCATTCTTATGGTGCACAGATTCGCCGCCTGAAGAGATGGATATCTGAATGATGCCTGTGGCTGCAGGCATCATTCAGATATCCCCACTGAAAGCCAGGACGTCAATTGACGGCCTAGGTATTGAAGTGGATATATATGTGTGTGTGTGTGCGTGTCTGTGTAAGTCCAGGAAGGGAACAGGCAGCAGCTTCATCTGCCCACAGTTAAAATGGCTGCAGCTAGAATCAGTAGGGGAGATTTCTGCAGCATCTTTGCCAAGTACAGTATATATAAAATAATATGCAAAGTGATTGGAGGGAAGCTTCAGAATGGCAAGGATGTTTTTATTACAAATTATGCAAGCAATTCCTCTTTAAGTGTTGTATCAGTGACTTAGTAAATGGAGCAGTAATTTAACACTGTCTAATGTGAAGATTATGAGTTGAGGAATGGTGGCTTCCTAAAGAACATATTTCCATAGTCTGTTTTCCATTATGAAAATCTCTCTTTAACCACTTCCCGTCCAACCACGTCATCCGTTGCAGATTTTGAGTGGAGATATCTGAATGATTCCTGCAGTTACAGGCATCTTTCAGATATTTTGTTTTACAGCAGGCGATTCACTGAACCATAAAAACAATCATTGTGGCTGTTTAGCCGCTTGATTGTTTTTACGGGTGGAGGAAGGGAACATCCCCTCCCGCCGCCCTCTGTTGCTTCGATCGGCAAGACAAAACATTAAACCTGCCGGTGGTGGAAGTTCACCATAGAGAATACCGTGGGACAGATGATCTCCGGCAGTTTCTATGACTTTCGGAGTTGTTAACACTGTCGTTACCTCATCTGGGAAGCTGAAAGATTTTTTTTCTTTCTATTTTGATTTTAGGCTTAGCAGCCTAAAGGCAAAGTCTTAATCAGTAGGGTTCAATATTGAGTTGGTCCTCCCTTTTGCAGCTATAATAACTTCAACTCTTCTGGGAAGGCTGTCCACAAGGTTTAGGAGTGTGGTCAGGCACTGATGTGGAGAAAATGGCTTGGCTCACAGTCTCTCAGATTGACTTCAGTACTCTGTGCAGGCCAGTCAAGTTTCTCCACCCCAAACTTGCTCATGCAGGTCTTTATAGACCTTGCTTTGTGCACTGGTGTGCAGTCATGCTGGAACAGGAAGGGCCATACCCAAACTGTTCCCACAAAGTTGGGATCATGAAATTGTCCAAAATGTCTTGGTATCCTTAAGTTTTCCCTTCACTGGAACTAAGAGGCCAAAAACATTCCCACACCATAATCCCCTCGCCACCAAATGTTGGACCAGAATAATCAAACATTCCCATAAACACACTCCTAAACCTTGTGTACAGCCTTCCCAGAAGAGTTGAAGCTGTTCTACCTGGAAAGGGGTGGGTCAACTCAATATTGAACCCTTCGGACTAAGACTAGGATGCCATTAAAGTTCATGTGCATGTAAAGGCAGGTGTCCCAATACTTTTGGTAATATAGTGTATGTATGTATATATATATATATATATATATATATATATATATACACGCATCACACGCAGTGCTTTCTCAGAAAGTATTCACAGCGCTTAATTTTGGGACACCTGTTCTTGGGCAGTTTTCTCCAATTATTCTTTGCAGGACCTCTCAAGCTCCATCAAATTGTATAGGAAGCTTGGGTGGTGCACAGCCATTTTTAGATGTCTCCAGAGACGATCAATCGGGTTCAAGTCTGGGCCACTCAAGGACATTCACAGAGTGTTACTGTAGTCTCTCTATCTTGGCTGTGTGCTTAGGGCTGTTGTCCTAATGAACAACACCCAACCCTTCTGAGGTCCAAAGGGCTCTGGAGCAGGTTTTCATCAAGAATGTCTCTGTACATTGCTGCATTCATCTTTCCCTTGATCTTGATCCTGACTAGTCTCTCAGTTCCTGCCACTCAAGAACATCCCCACAGCATGATGCTGCCACCACCATGCTTCACTGTAAGGATGGTATTGGCCAGGTGATGAGCGATAACTGGTTTCCTCCAGACATGACGCAGGCCAAAGAGTTCAAACGTTGTTTTATCAGACCAGAGAATTTTGTTTCTTATGGTCTGAGGGCCTTTTAGGTGCCTTTTGGAAATTTCAGGACGGCTGTCATGTGTCTTTTGCTGAGGAGTACCTTCTGTCTGGCCACTCTACCATACAGGCCTGATTGGTGGAGTGCTACAGAGATGGTTGTTGTTCCTCTCTCCACAGAGACACGCTGAAGCTCTGTCAAAATGGCCATTGGGTTTTTGGTCACCTCCCCCGATCGCTCAGTTTGTTCAGACGGCTCGCCCTAGGAAGAATCCTGGTGGTTCCAAAGTTCTTCAGTTTAGGGATGATGGAGGCCACTGTGCTCATTGGGACCTTCAATGCTGCAGAAATTCTTATATAGTCAGGCTGAAAGTCAATCCAGTTCAACCATAAAAAATAAAAAAAATATCGTACAATCCAATATACCCAATTCTATACCCACAGTTGATCCAGAGGAAGGCAAAAAAGCCCAGCAGAGCATGATCCAATTTGCTACTGCAGGGGAAAAAAATCCTTCCTGATCCCCCGAGAGGCAATCGGATTTTCCCTGGATCAACTTTACCTATAAATGTTAGTACCCAGTCATATTATGTACATTTAGGAAAGTATTCAGACCTTTCTTAAAGCAATCTACTGAGCTGGCCAGAACCACCTCTGGAGGGAGTTTATTCCACATTTTCACAGCTCTTACTGTGAAGAAGCCTTTCCATATTTGCAGATGAAATATTTTTTTCCTCCAGACATAAAGAGTGCCCCCTTGCCTTTTGTGTTGACCGTAAAGTGAATAACTCAACACCAAGTTCACTATATGGACCCCTTATATAGTTTTACATGTTTATCATATCCCCCCTTATTCTTCTCTTCTCAAGAGTGAATAAATTCAGTTCCTCTAATCTTTCCTCATAGCTGAGCTCCTCCATGCCTCTTATCAGTTTTGTTGCCCTTCTCTGCACTTTCTCCAGTTCCCCGATATCCTTATTGAGAACTGGTGCCCAAAACTGGACTGCATATTCCAGATGAGGTCTTACTAATGATTTGTACAGGGGCAAAATGATATCTCTATCTCTGGAGTCCATACCTCTCTTAATACAAGAAAGGACTTTGCTCGCTTTGGAAACCGCAGCTTGGCATTGCATGCCATTATTGAGCTTATGATCAACTAAAACCCTGAGATCCTTCTCCACTACAGATCCCCCAGTTGTACTCCCCTAGTATGTATAATGCATGCATATTCTTAGCCCCCAAGTGCATAACTTTACATTTATCAACATTAAACCTCATCTGCCACTTAGTCGCCCAATTAGACAGTGCATTGAAGTCGGCTTGTAAATTGGAGACATCCTGTAAGGACGTTATTCCGCTGCATAGCTTGGTGTCATCTGCAAAGACAGAACTGTTACTTTTGATCCCAGACCCAATATCATTTATAATGATATTAAAAAGTAAGGGACCCAACACTGAACCTTGGGGTACACCGCTGATAACCTTTCCAATCCTGTAGACCTTACCTTACACATGAGCCGTGTGTGGGGAACTGTATCGAAAGCTTTTGCAAAATCCAAGTATACCACGTCTACTGCCACCCCTCTGTCCAGGGTTTTACTTACCTCATCATAAAAAGAAATCAGATTTGTCTGACAACTTCTGTCTTTCATGAATCCATGCTGTCTGTTGCTAAAATAGTTTTTTTCCAGCAAGAACTCATCCATGTGGTCTTTTATTAATCTCTCCAGTATCTACCCAGCTATAGACGTTAAACTAATAGGTCTATAGTTACTTGGTAAAGACTTTGTTTCCTTTTTAAATATAGGCACAACACTGGCCCTGCGTCAATCCAGTGGTACTATTCCTGTCATTAATAAATCCCTAAAAAATTGATACAGTGGCTTTGAAATTACAGAGCTCAATTCTTTTAGTATCCGTGGGTGGATGCCACCTGGTCCAGGTGCTTTATCCACCTTTATTCTGTCTAAATATTTCTGGACCATATCACTTTTGAGCCATTGTGGATCATTTGGGGCTGTGTCACTACCACCCCCATTATGGACATGAGCTCCCCTATGCTCCGTTGTATACACAGAGCTGAAGTAAATTATTTAATAAACTAGCCTTCTCTTTGTCCCCTGTCACCCACTCTAGATTATTTTGTAAAGGGCCTACATGCTTCTTCTGTACCCTTCCTCAGAGATTATCTCTCCATACAATCGTATCTTGAAGGTCTACAAACAATTCCTTGGACTGCATGGCTTGGTTTGTGCTCTGACATGCACTATCTGTGCGACCCTATATAGACAGGTGTGTGCCTTTTCAAATCATTTCCAATCAACTGAATATACCACAGGTGGACTCCAATCAAGCTGTAGAAACATCTCAAGGATGATCAGTGTAAACAGGATGCACCTGAGCTCAATTTTGAGTGTCATTGCAAAGGGTGTGAATACTTATGTACATGTGATTTATTTATTTTTTATAAATTTGCAAAAGATTTCAAACAAACATCTTTCACGTTGTCATTATGGGGTATTGTTTGTAGAATTTTGAAGAAAATAATGAATTTAATCCATTTTGGAATAAGGCTGCTATGGATATGCTAAAAATGGCCAAAGGAAGATGGTGAAATGCTTA
This sequence comes from Rana kukunoris, assembly GCA_029574335.1. NCBI lineage: Eukaryota > Metazoa > Chordata > Amphibia > Anura > Ranidae > Rana > Rana kukunoris. Next base: position 188,056,589 of record CM056050.1, on the reverse strand, counting down.
TTTTAATGCGCAAACACATGCTCCACATGCTCTATATCTCATATATATCCTATATACTCTATATGTTATTGATTGCTATCATACATAGTCATAATTTGTAATGATCTTATACAACCCTTGCAATCCTTGCTCACATGATGCTGCTATCAGATATGTGTCACAAGATCTGACGAAAAAGGGGAACTCTGTCTGCAAAACAAGTCGAAAATAGATCGGCAAAAGAAAGCCCCGGATATCGAGCCACAGAAAACCAGACATCAGACATCAGACAAACCAAATATATATATAGCATTGTTGCTTCATGCTTCGCACCATCCTAACACAAAATAGTTAATAGCTCACACGTCACAAGACTAATATTACGTATTAATGAGCAGGTTGGATATTCAAGAATATGCACGTCACTAACCATATATTAAGTCAAGACCAAAATAAAAAAGGGGAAGTATTTCAAACTGCAGCTTTGTCAGTGTGAAATTATTCTATGCATGCATGCAATTATTCACTTCTTATCAGATTTGGCCAGGAAGCAGATACCAAAGAAACTGACAGTTTTGTCTGTCCAAATCAATTTAGCGCCTAACGTAGGGCCATCGGGCTTCCTGATTCGAAGGGCCAAGCCGACCGAGAGGGAACTGGGACGAATCAACGCGGACAGGGCACAGAGAATTGATCACTCTCTGACTGAACGGTAAGACTTTTAATATTGTCTACTGTTTATATCCTGTCCGTGGTTTTGGTTGGTTCTTGTTCCCGTGTCGGCTTACCTCGATCAGAAAAGGCAGGTAGTATATAGCTTATAGCTTGCCCGAAGGTCATTTATAAGAACCTGCATAACTGGTAATCTGCTGCCTGTATATTTGTTTCCTGTTTCCTGTTCTGTTCTGTCAAGCTTGTGACGGCTGGGAATAAGGGGATTAATTATGTAGTCACGGATGAAAATTGACGTGGTCAAACTCCTCCTGGGGGATAAATAATTGTGCTGTGAAGCACGGATGACCAGGAGGGGGCGTCAGGAGAACGCATAGTAGTTGCGTGGGGATCCCGTGAGGACCTGATAATCCTGTACTTCACTGCGGTTGTCACATATCCTGTTGGTTTATTGTTATATGTGCTGGCTTCTGGTGGGTTGATGAGACAGGCAGAACGGAATAGGGTCACAGATGCGATAACTGGCTGTGAAACGTGGTCAAACTTCTCTCAGGGTTGATGCAAAGTGTGCCGGAGAGAGGGCGCATAGCCAGGGTATCAGGTATTAAATAAGAGGTACATGTAGGAAGATGTACATGATAATCCTGTGACAGTTGTTCTGGGGTCTCATCTTTCCATCGCATGAGCCAGGAATGTCATGTCCTGAATGTGTCTGTGGACTACTGTTGGGAATTCATTCAGAAGGCTGGGGGCTGGTGAAAGTGATAACCCCAGGGTACAGGGAGGAAATTCTTGGCCTGAAACCTTTGTTGGTGGATGTTCCAGACCTGTTAGTGTTCAGATTAAATGTGCATTACCCTGTTAGAATTGTAGTCGGTGCATCATTGCCAGCGATAGAAGGTGAAGCTAGAGAAAGGGGATACTTACCTATAAGGTGTCCACTCCAGCCAGAACAGCCAGAGAAGTGTGAGAACACGTAGATGATATTTGAAGGAACGCACTGAATTTAATTGTTGCTTGGTTAAACAAGCTTTGTTTGTCTGCAGCAGCCTAAAGACACTTTCGTTTAAAAAAAAAAAAAAAAGAGAGAAAGTGTACTTTTAAAAAGAGGAAGTGGCAGCGCTGCTGTTCTAAGAGAAAGATTGAATGATTTCAAGATTACACGCAGCCAAAACTCAAGTTTCTCTCCTTGTATAGTGGGATAAAAAAAAAATGGGACAGAAATGACAGAAGCCGGTGGAAGGGAGTTTAGCGTGCAGCTTGGTTGCAGAGAGGGAAGGAAGAGGAGCAGTTAAGAAGGTGAACGAGCTTGCAAGAATATGTGACATCAACATGCATATGGGTGGGAGATTGCAACCAGAGGAATGGCGGATATTGTTAAAACGAAAAAAAAAAAGGGTTTGTTGTCTGATCATGGCTTATTGGCTACAGCTGAAGCCTGGTACAGAGTATCGAAAGCCATTCAGGGGGAGGGGTTTGTAGAGCGAGAGACAAATCAACATGGATATATTGTATATGTGTATCATAAACCAGAAAGTACATTGGCCGAAAGGCCACCACCCTATAATGGAGTCCGAACACAAGACAGGAGACCCTGCCCCTCAGCAACCACCCCCTCACTTGATCCTCCCATCAGGCTCCGCCCCAGTGTACCACCTCCCTTACCACCCACGGCACCTCCCCGGGATGGTGGCCATCTTGCTACACCCAACAGTGGTGACACACCCACTCAGCCCACAGGAAGACTCCCTATGACTACTTCCTGTGACGGCCATATTGGTACACCCATCCCTATATGCCCAGTGTTAGACCAGACCGGAGCATATTACAGGGAAGATGTTAACCACGTTAACCCATTAATGATGTTAGAAGATGATGAGGACGGGGCAGAGGCAAGCAGTGGCAGTCACTGCCACTCACCTGAGCTCCAAGAAGTACTAGTGACCAAGGGGGGCATCAATCCAACTGCAACCACCCCTAGTTCAGCCAGTCATGGGAGCCATGGCCCAACTCAGATTATAGTGTCCGGAGGCCTGTCGAATGTGGACACCATGGCAACTACACTTCCCTACCAGGGCCATGAACCAGTACACTCCCCCTACCAGCCACCTCAAAGGGCGCTGCAGGAAATCTCTATGGAATCTGACCGAGTGACATCCTCACATCCCCATCCCACATCCACAGCAGCACGGCCTACATCCGCAGGCCCTTTGGGAGCAGTGCAGAAAGCCAGAGTGGGTGCTAGGTACTCACTCCCACTGTATTCCCCTCCTCTTTCACAACCCTTCTCCGAGGACATGGCAAATGTCTCAGGAAGACCCACAGGTGATTCGCATGACACCATACAGTATGGTCCCCCCCCCACCGAATAGGGGACTACCTCTTCAACTGCCACAACAGGGGAATGACTGGAGACCTCCACCCCATGGGTTGCAGCCTCACATACCTCACATACCAAGGGGGGAAATGCCGCCTGCACCATTAGGCGCACCCATGATGTATGTGACCTTTAACCCTCAACAAGCATCATCCCTTGTAACCAGTCTACCAGACCCTGAGAAACAGCCCATGCCATTTTACAGAAGGATTGCCCAGATCCAGAAGGCATACTCCTGTGCCTGGCGGGACCTGGTAAGCCTGTGTGAAATCAAAGCAGGGGATGCTTACTGGCCAGTAATGGAAAGATATTTTAGGGTGGACAGTGGCGTCCCTGACAACACATATGGTTCGGGATGTGAGTTTGTAACGTAGTTACAACGATGGGCACGTGACCGCCTGGCAGACCAAGCAAGAAGCATACAAGACATTACACAAGACAAGGCTGAATCAGTTGAGAAATTCCATACTAGGATGTTACAGGTGTTCACTGATTTGGGGTTCAGCACACAAAACAAGGCACATACACAGATGCTATCCTCTGCATTTGTAGCAGGCCTCAGGGAAGCAAATCGGAAAGGCCTGCTACTATCTCGACCAGAATACAGAGTGTTACCTCTTGACACTCTACTACTGGTAGCAAAGGGCATAGAATCCTCACAGGGTAATAGGAAGGCAGTCCCTCTCATGTTGGCTTCTGACACACCATATCCGCCACCACAAGCACGAAACTCGCGAGCCTGCTGTTACAACTGTGGGAGGCCGGACACTTTCGGAGACAATGCCGAAGCCCGTGGAGACCCAATCGAAGACAGCCGGATCATGGGGACGGCCCAAGAAGGGGCGATGCTCAACACCAAGGACAAAATGGCCCAGGGCGCCCAAAACTCTGTGTCCCAATTCGCCAAGGCAATGAAATTCATTTTGGACACATGGATCAAACTCCACCCAGACGTTGTACTTCTCGAGTATGTGGATGATCTCTTGCTCTGTGCAGATACCCAAGATGATGCTGCAGCCCATTCTGAAGACCTTCTCTGTTACCTGGCTGAACAAGGTTGTAAAGCGTCAAAGCCGAAGATTCAGTGGTGCAAGCAAACAGTGGTCTTTCTTGGACACTGTATCTCACAAGGTGTAAGACATCTTACTCAAGAGCGAATAGCTGTGATCAAGGCAATTCCGGTGCCAGTTGGCCACAAATCTCTCCATGCATTTTTGGGCCTAGTATCTTATTGTCGTTCTTGGATTCCAGAAGCATCTCTGCTAATGCAACCACTCTATGATGCTCTGAAGACTGATCCTTTCACACTGCCACCAGAGGCCCTTACAAACTTTGAAATTCTGAAACAGATCCTGTCTGTGGCCCCTGCGCTTGGCCTTCCAGACTATGAGAAAAGCTTCAAGCTATTCGTCTCAGAGAGAGAAGGACACGCCACCGGAGTACTGGCCCAATCTTATGATAACAGACTCAGACCTATCGGATACTATTCCTGTCGATTGGATCCAGTAGCTAGGGGGGCACCCTCCTGCCTCAGAGCCGTTTTTGCAGCCCAGGCCCTTCTGGACAAAAACTGCAGATCTCGTGCTGGGCCACCTTCTCACCCTACTAGCCCTCATGACATATCAGCTGTGCTGAACCAAGTACAACCAAAACATATGTCAGCAGCAAGACATATCAGACTACAATGCACTTTGCTCCTCCCGGATAACATCTCCCTCCTCAGGTGTAACACCCTCAACCCGTCCACTTTGCTCCCACTTCTCGAGGGGGGAAACGACCCATACGATACCCCTCACTACTGTCTCGAAATGATGAAGATGGAAACTACACACCTGCCAACAGTTAGCAGAGTGCCGCTGGATGACCCTGACCTGACTATCTATGTTGATGGATCAAGATATGCAGATTATGAAGGGAGGTACCATACTGGATATGCTGTCACTACCAAAGACACAATCCTCCATGCCTCTGCATTGCCCCCCTCTAAGTCCGCACAAGAAGCAGAACTTCAGGCCCTAATCATGGCATGCAAGCTGGCGGAGCAGTCAGGGACCTGATTGATGCTCTGCTTCTTCCTACCCAAGTGGCGGTTCTCAAGGTAAAGGCACATGGCAGACTGAATACTCAAGAAGCACGAGGTAATCACTTGGCAGACACTGCAGCAAAACATGCCGCGAAAGGTGTGCGAGAAGTCGTACGCAGAGTGGACGTCCAAGGCACTCCGATACAAAACATTTTGACACAAGAAACTTGGCCACAAGACGCGGTACAGGCCACCATGATCTTGCAGAACCCTCCTGTGGATTAGGCACGCTTGAAGGAAATGCAAGAGGCAGCAAGTGAGGAGGAAAAAGGAACATGGACAAAGAAGGGAGCCATATTGAAGGATGGACTCATGGAAGTGAATAAGAGACCATGTTTACCACGGTCCATGTTCCCAGCTGTGGTGCAGTGGGCTCATGGTGCTTCTCACCTGTCGAAGACCTTGATGAATTCTTTGATCAATAAATACTACCTGGCCCCGGGAATTACCCCTCTTACCAACAACTTCTGCAAGTCATGCGTCATTTGTGCTACGTGCAACCCAGGAAGAACGGAAAAGACACCCGTGAAACATCTAGCTAAAGCTCAATATCCCTTTCAACGAATACAGATCGATCACATTCAGTTCCTGGCCTGAAGCATTCCCTGTGACCAACATGACAGCAAAGACCACAGCCAAGAAGCTTCTGACGGAAATAGTGTGCAGATATGGTGTCCCAGAGGTCATAGAGAGTGATCAGGGGCCGGCTTTCACGGCCTCACTAACCAAAGAAATATGGACAGCCCTAGGGGTCACACTGGCTTTCCACACCCCATATCACCCTCAGAGCAGTGGGAAGGTAGAGAGATTGAATGGTACAATAAAATCCCGAATGTTGAAAATGTCTCAGGATACTGGGATGAGCTGGCCAGACAGTCTACCCATTGCTCTGTTCAGTATAAGATACACTCCTAAACAGAGCCATGGTTTATCTCCTTATGAAATACTGTTTGGTTCAGCACCGAGATTAGGGTGTTATTATCCACAGCAATTACAGTTACAATCCGATGTATTAACTGATTATGTGACTGCTTTGTCTCATGAATTAACCCGTATCCATGCAAAAGTTTTCTCTTCCATTCCAGATCCTGAGTTAGATACAGGAACACACAAGCTGGTCCCCGGTGATTGGGTTATGATAAAGAAATTTGTGAGAAAACACCCTCTTGAACCAAGATATGATGGTCCCTTCCAGGTCCTCCTAATAACAGCTACATCGGTGAAAGTTGCAGGGAAGAACACCTGGATACACGCCTCCCATTGTAAGAAGGCTTCCATACCCGAGGAAGCAGGAAAAGATAAATCATGATCCTATATATCCTTTGTCTGTGTGGTTTGACTAGGGCACAACATGCAGCCATCACTAAGAAAGATGGGAAGGTTATTCTTTGGTATAATTCATCTGATACCCATGTAGCCACATTTGATTTCCACCCGTGTAAGATACTCCCGTGTCCAGAGCATAACAGCAGGTCAGAACGGTATGAAAAAGGTGACGGAGAGGGATATATATGTGTCACTAAAGGGTCGTGGGGAAAGAATTGTGACAGTTGGGGAGCAGCAGCTTGGAACACAGGGACACCCTGGGGATATAAACCTCAACCAGCCTATGACAGTAAAGACAGCCAGGGAGAGCCCTTGCTAACCCGTCTCACCCTCACCAAGCCAGGGCCCAGTATGACACTGGTTCTAAACATACGGAATCCGAGCCCATCCGATAAGGGAGAGTATGTGTTGGGGTGGTGGTTCGGAGGGGGTCACTGGGGTCATAGAGGATCTTTCCGTTTGGAAGATATGTACAACAACAATGAATGGCAGCCAGTCAAGAATGTGCCCCCACCAAACCCCTTGAAGCCCCATGTACAGACCCTGGGGGACATGGTTGCAATAGCGGATCCTACCTTTAAAGATACAATGGAGGTTGAAACCGGCCTTTCGGAAGTCAATCTCTGGCTAGAATGGATGAGATATAGCGCCAGTAAACATAATAAAACCAACTGCTATGTCTGTGGTAGTGCTAGGCCACATTTAGGTACAGTCCCGTTAGTATACCTAAAAAGGAGGAAGAGTGCTTCCTAAGCCTCTACACAAACATTTCCACTAACCAGTTACCATGTGAGAAATGGAAAAAGGAATATCCCATAGACACTAGGGCCACAATACCCAAGATAGCTATCACCATATACCCTGGAAACTACATTTGTTATGCTCACCATGAAGGGAGGGGTAAAAACCTAGGCAACTTTTCCAAAGGTTACTGTCCATCTTACAGTCATGTCCCGGCCAACTTAGTACAAAATCAAAGTCAATCCTTGGGGGATGTGTATTGGATATGTGGAGACTTGCTGTACCTATATCCCAGACAACACCGGCCCGAATGGCCAAGTCACTGTAGCTCTTAAAAAGTTAAAGAATCTGTCAGTTGAATTAAAGAAAAATTCAGGCATCACAGATCCATGGGACCAATACTTCAGTTGGATGAACGGGTGGCAGAGAATTTTAACCCAAATAGGAGTAACTATATTAATCGTCCTATTCCTCCTCGCTCTGGTAATTTGTTGCATACTCCCTTGTCTGAAGAAATGTATAGAAAAAGCGGTGGAACAAGGAATCCCCACATTCGTGAACCAAGATGTAGGACACGAGGAAGATGAGTACGAAGAACCACACATTCCACTACAGACATTCCCAGTCTCACATCATGAGTAGGCAGGACAACAGGGACAGACAGGGTAGGGAACCCAAGGGCCGCGACCTGGGTTCAGCTGCAGCGAAATCCATCCTCACCACTAGAGGCTCTGGGGAACACCTGCTGGACCTTAGACTCCGCGCGCCCTGGGGTGGGGAATCTCGGATTAAAGACAGGAACAGATTAAAATAGATTAAAATAGCATTTCAAGGGGGGAACTGCTATGGATATGCTAAAAATGGCCAAAGGAAGATGTGTGAAATGCTTATTTTAATGCGCAAACACATGCTCCACATGCTCTATATCTCATATATATCCTATATACTCTATATGTTATTGATTGCTATCATACATAGTCATAATTTGTAATGATCTTATACAACCCTTGCAATCCTTGCTCACATGATGCTGCTATCAGATATGTGTCACAAGATCTGACGAAAAAGGGGAACTCTGTCTGCAAAACAAGTCGAAAATAGATCGGCAAAAGAAAGCCCCGGATATCGAGCCACAGAAAACCAGACATCAGACATCAGACAAACCAAATATATATATAGCATTGTTGCTTCATGCTTCGCACCATCCTAACACAAAATAGTTAATAGCTCACACGTCACAAGACTAATATTACGTATTAATGAGCAGGTTGGATATTCAAGAATATGCACGTCACTAACCATATATTAAGTCAAGACCAAAATAAAAAAAAGGGGAAGTATTTCAAACTGCAGCTTTGTCAGTGTGAAATTATTCTATGCATGCATGCAATTATTCACTTCTTATCAGATTTGGCCAGGAAGCAGATACCAAAGAAACTGACAGTTTTGTCTGTCCAAATCAAGGCTGTAACATAACAAAGTGTAGAAAAAGTGAGGCACTGTGAATACTTTCCGGATGCACTGTATGTGTGTGTCCCCTCTGGGGGAAGTGGTTAATAATACTGCAGCGTCACCTGAACATGTACCCCTCTATGCCAGTAATTGGGCAGCAAAAGATTTGCATTTAAAGGTCTCAAATCTAACTGATGAAACGTTTTGGCTTCATTAGTCTGTTAGCCATTCAGAATGTGAAAATCCCTGCACAGTCATTGGGGATAACTAATTTCTGTAGCCCTTTAATGTTTTGCAACAGTTTAATTTGCATTTTGCAATAAACTATTAAATCTTAACAGCGTGACTGTCTAACAGCTTTGAGGAATACTGCAGGCCATCATATAAAATCTGCATCTTTAAGTTATTTTTTTATATATTCCCGGGAAAAAAAGTCAATCTTTCAAACACGCTAAAGGCAAAAAAGCTTTGCTGACTCGCCATTTTTACTTATGCCAACAAAGGAAAATGGTACAGTTTTTTATTTTTATTTTTTTGACAATCCTTGTGTTTTAGGACTCAGATTTTTATTAAGATACTTACAGGCATTTCATTTTACTTATTAGGAAATAATCCATATATTATGGAGGTGAGTCTGTGGCACACAGTGTGCCGAGTGCTCTACCACCAGCCAAACCCTAGAGAGTAAAAGCTCTGTAATTTGAAGATGTTTTGTTCCAGAGCAGAATTTTCAACCCTAAACAGGTTTTCCCTTCACCTCTTGAGTTGTTCCTGTTGTGCACTTGAGGTACTTTAGGAGCCATTTGTATGTTCCTGGGTATGGTGATACTTGCCATGACCATTTATTACTAGAGAGTGCAGGAGCAGCTGCCCTTCCACCATCTCTAAACCTCTAAACCTGATTGGGAATTCTAGCAAATGAGCACATGCTTTGGTAAAAATGTGCCTATTTAAAAATTGTCCCTCCTGTATACAAGAAAAAAGCCAAAATGTTATGGATTGCCACTTTGCCCAATACCTAATGCCGCGTACACACGGTCGTTTTTTGCGATGAAAAAAAACGACGTTTTTTGTGAAGTAAAAAACTACGTTTTTGAAACGTCACTTTCAAAGACGATGTTGCATACACACCATCGTTTTTTTCACAAAAAACGAGGTTACGTTCACCACACTTTTCCATTGAAGCTCGCTTCATAACTAGCTTCTGGGCATGCGCGGGTTGAAAAACGTCGTTTTAAACAACGTTTTTGCTACACACGGTGACTTTTTGTGAAACACAAAAAATTCAAGCATGTTGGAATTTTTTTTTGGTCGTTTTTTTTAAGACAAAAAACGACGTTTTGCCCACACACGATCAATTTAAATGACGTTTTAAAAAACAACGTTTTTTTTCATTGCAAAAAACGACCGTGTGTACTCGGCATAAGTCTGGTCCTGCAACAGATATTGATATTCTGATATATACTATGATTAGTGAGAGGCCATATACACAGTGCTTGTCTTCTGCTATCATGAGCTGCTTCTTCATTAGGAAGGAAAATGTTGGCCTGGCCGATTGATTTTTTTATCTGGTTTTATACACTGAGGTTGCTGTGTGGTTGTTTTTATGGAGTAAACTAACCAACTGGAAGAATGTGTTGGTCTAGCAGTTACTGAAGAACCGGACTTGCTGTGTAGTGGCAAAATAAAAACTGGATAAAATATTTTTGCAATAATTCCTTGCTGCATCTGATAATTTTTCAATGGCAGGACATTGTACTGAATGAGCCAAGCTCCATGTTATTGAGTGAGCCAAGAGCATCATAGCATCAACATCTGTTACTGGAATTTTACACTCATTAGGCTTTTAGCAGTATGCATGCATTTTGTGTGTATACCACACTGATGGCAGTCACACAGATAAGCCTTTGCATGGGTTGATTTACTAAAACTGGAGAGTGCAAAGTCTGGTGCAGTTGTGCATAAAAACCAATCGGCTTCCAGGTTTTTTGTCTAAGCTTAATTGAAGAAGCCGAAGTTAGAAGCCGATTGGCTAACATGCACAGCTGCACCAGATTTTGCACTATCCGCCCGGGTTTAAACTGTAGCGAACATAAACATCTCATGTGATTCGCACCCACACTGCGGTGCTGATCACATGCAATGTCTGTGCAATGCGAGTTCAGCTGTACAGTTGTATGGCTGATCTTGCATTGGATTTCTACAAAAAACATGCAGGGACTTTTTGTTTCCTGCATTGGAATCGGATCGCATGGGTGTTCTCACTCATGCGATCCGAATCCTGTACAAATCCACAGTTCGCACTGCGATCTGTGAACAGATCTAGGGGTGTCATTAACATTGTATAGACACCCGCAGCGGTTCGCAGAGGGCAGTGTGAACTGCCTGCGGGAGAGATGCTATGCGATTCCAGCGCTGGTTCCCGCATCGCTACAGTGTAAACCCAGGCTCCAGGTTTAGTAAATCAACTAAGTTGCGTTATGTGTTCTCAGGAGCTACTGTTGGATTTCTAAAGTGCTCAAAATGAATCAACAAAGTAAAACCTAAAATTCCATCAATTAAAGTCCAATTTAAATCAATGCAGAGGCATAAGATGTTTTATCTAACTGACAATGTTATCAATGTAATCCTAATGTGCAAACCTGTGCCAAATGTGGATATTTGTTATCCTACATCCTAATCGATATTGCTATATGTATTTGCTTCCTATGCAATGATTCACTCAAAGCACCAGTCCCTCCTCTCCACCTAAAAAAAATATGAATAAAATGTGTTATAAAAAAATAAATGTGTGGAATTTTCTTTAAAGAAGCAAAAAACAAAATGTTGCTATAAATGAAATATTTGTCCTAACTCCTAAGCCATGGATTGGCATTTGCAATATAAGGGGATGCCTGTGGGGTTTTACCTTTGCTGTGGTCTGGAACTCTGTAGATTTTAGAGTATGCTCACTATAACCTGGCTACACACAGTGCAAACTAGTAAGTATCTGCTCTGCCAGCAATTTGCACAGCCCCGCTCTCAAGTTCTGTTTGGTGGTGTTGAGAATATTCATGCCAGAACATAAATATTCAAGCTGTGGCCTTTATAAGCACAAAATATGTCTTTGACGTACATGACAGCATATTTATCTACCACAGGTTGTGAATGTAGGTCTCCCCAAAAGTCTGAGTGTAAAGCGCTGTACACACGATCGGTCCATCCGATGAGAACGGTCCGACGGACTGTTTTCATCAGTTCACCGATGAAGCTGACTGATGGACTCATGTGCCTACACACCATTGGTTCATGAACCGATCGTGTCAGAATGCGGTGACGTAAAACACGACGTGATGAAAAAAACGAAGTTGAATGCTTCCAAGCATGCGTTGACTTGATTCTGAGCATGCGTGGATTTTTAACCGATGCTCATGTGTACTAACGATCGGTTTTGACCTATCGGTTAGCCGTCCATCGGTTCGATTTTAAAGCAAGCCATCTGTTTTTGGACCAAAGGATAACGGACCGATGGGGCCTACACACGATCGGTTTGGACCTATAAAAACAAACTTAAGTCTGTTTTCATCGGTTTGAACCGATCGTGTGTACGCAGCTTAACTAGGGATGGGCTCTAGGAGACTTTATTCATTTACAAATATCCTACAAGAAAAGAAAAATCAACCGCTCAGTCCTAAGTGGGGTTTTAAGCTTGCAATCTAAAATGTCTAGCTCAGTAGTGATGTTGTAAATCAGGGGTCTCCAAACTTTCTAAACAAAGGGCTAGTTTACTATCCTTCAGACTATAGAGTGGCCAGAATGTGTCCAGCGGGAGCAGAAATTGTACTGGCATTGGTAATAATACCCCATTATTGCTGTTTGTTAGAAGAATAGTGGCCCATTGTTGGTGTGAGTGGGAGAAACAGTATCCAGATATATTGGTATCAGTGGGTGGAATGGTACCCCATCTTTGGTGACATTGGGACGATTTTGCCCTGTCGCTTGTGTCAGTGGGAGGAATAGCACCCCACTGTTGGTGTCAGTGGTAGAAATTATGCCCTATTGTTGTTGTCCGTGGTAGGAAGAATGCCCCATTGTTGGTGTCATTGGCAGGAAATATGCCTCAGTGTTAATGTTGGTGGGAAGAATAGTGTCCCAAGGGCCTGATAAAGGTAAGCAAAGGGCTGCAGTTTGGAGACCACTGCTCTGCACCCCTCTGCTACTTCATAAACAATTCGCTAGTGCGAATGCGAAATTGATTGCGAAATTCTCGTCAACACGCGAAAACGGAGATCATTTCCTGGATTACTAAACTAATAGGCACTAAACACTAACTCTACTTACACAAACTTATATGACTAAACTAAAGCTATTTTTTTTTTTATATATATACACAAAACACAGAAGGGCAGAGAACGCATTCGCGAATATTCGTATTCGGCAACATAAAAGGATCGCCTCAGCTACTCGGCCCAGGGTCTCTAATCATACCAGCAATGCTTTTAGACGTCGATGGAGATCACTAGGATGTGATCTGTTTTAAAAATAAATTTGAAAAAATACGAATATTCGCAATAGCGAATATTCACCGCGATATTCGATTTATTCGCGAATACTCGAATATGCAATATTCGTAACGAATATTCGCAATGCGAATATTCGTGAGCAACACTAGTAAAGGGGTCCAGTGATGCAGAGTGCTGTGTAATGTAAAGGGGTCCAGAGCTGTGGGGTGCTGTGCAATGTAAAGGGTCCAGAGCTGTGGGGTGCTGTGTAATGTAAAGGGGGCCAGTGATGCAGGGTGCTGTGTAATGTAAAGGGGTCCAGAGCTGTGGGGTGCTGTGTAATGTAAAGGGGTCCAGAGCTGTGGTGTGCTGTGTAATGTAAAGGGGTCCAGTGATGCAGGGTGCTGTGTAATGTAAAGGGGTCCAGAGGTGCAGTTGTGGAGAGGGGGTACACAGTAGTGACAAAGAGATATTGAAAGATGCAGGGGACACAGTGGGGTGTCTTTACATTTTAACGTAGAGGGGTGCTTTTAACCCCTGCTAGCGGTCGAAGAAAGGGTAAAATGCGACTGTGTATGGCCGCTGCCGAAGCACCCCCCTCTGAAAAAATTTCAGCGGATGCCCATGAATGACATGGTATTAATAAGAGCTATTTTATACAAGGGAAGTTCCTAAAACAACGCCCGTTGGGAGTACTTGAGGACTGGAGGTTGAGAAGCTCTGCTCCAGAGGCAGAAGTCGGGGAAACTAGGGTGGAATGCTGGGTTAGGCAATCTTTAAACCAAGGAAGCTATTCCGACCGTGTGTGTGTCCCATCTGACTTTTTCTGTCTGTTCTTTTTCTACTCAATTCTCATAGTAACTCCGACGGAGAAAAAAACATGCATGCTCAGAATCAAGTCGACACATGCTCAGAAGCATTGAACTTCATTTTTCTCGGCTCGTCGTAGTCTTGTATGTCACCGCGTTCTTGACGGTCAGGATTTGGTGTGACAGTGTGTATACAAGACAGCTTAAATGGAATTCCATCTGAAAAATCCGTCAGAGTTTATCCCGATGGAAAAAACGTTTGTGTGTACGTGGCATTAGGCTAGGTTTCCGCTATTGCGTCCTGAAAGTCACGTGATTTTGATGCGACCTGAAACAATGCCTGTGTATTCAAGTCACATCAAAGTGGGACCAAAGTAGTGCAGGGACTACTTTGAAGTCGCATAGATATGAACAGTACTGGTTGGAAATCATGGGGTACGACTTTAAACTAGTGGAAACCGAGCCTCACAGAGGCGGGCAGATGACATCACAATCTCCACCTCTGCCAATTAGAGGAAGCCTTGTATTCAATAATAAAATACAAGGCTTCCTGTAAATGGCTGACTTGATTTGTTCCAGGAATGGGATGGAAAGTTCCCATACTGCTCCTGGAACACAGCGCCATATACTAAGCTGATGCTACCATACAATTAACACAGAGCTGACAGTGGGTGCATGTGTTACTAAAGGAAAACATTTATTTGGGCCAGGTTGGTCCAAATTTACTTTTTAACATGACATCAAACCCGGAGTTCAGCTTTCAGGCTGCATTCACACCTGAGCATAGCGTCTTTGAGCATTTTTCGGCACAGGACCCGTGGCCGTTAAACCTTCAGTTTATACCTCTTGATGTAATCCCCCGTGGATTTTGAGGTGTGTTTAGGACCATCCATTTGTAGAAGCCATCCTCTCTTTAACTTCAGCTTTTTCACAGATGGCATCAAGTTACCATCCAAAATTTGCAGAAATTGTATTGAATCCATTTTTCCTTCTACTCGTAAAATGTTCCCTGTGCCACTGGCTGCAACACAACCTCAAAGCATGATTGATCCACCCCCATGCTTAACAGTTGGACAGAGGTTATTTTCATTAAATTCTGTGCCATTTTTTCTCCAAACGTACCTTTGCTCATTCCGGCCAAAAAGTTCTATTTTAACCTCACCGGTCCACAGAACTTGTTTCCAAAATGCACCAGGCTTGTCTATATGTTCATTTGCAAAGTTCAAAAGCTGATTTTTGTGGTAAGGACGTAGAAGAGGTTTTCTTCTGATGACTCTTCCATGAAGACCATATTTGTACAAGTATCTCTTTATAGTGGAATAGTGTACCACAACTTCAGTGTCTGCCAGATCTTTCTGGAGGGATCGTGCAGTCAAACGTGGGTTTTGAATTGCTTTTCTCACAATCCTGCAAACTGTTCTGTCTGATATTTTTCTTGGTCTTCCAGATCTTGCTTTAACTTCCACTGTTCCTGATGACTGCCATTTCTTAATTACATTCTGAACAGAGATTATTGACATCTGAAAACGCTTTGCTATCTTCTTATAGCCTTCTCCAGCTTTGTGAACGTCAACTATTTTCAGTTTCAGTTTTCTAGACAACTGCTTAGAAGAACCCATGGTGCTGATTGTTGGGGCAAGGTCAGATGAGTCTGGGCATTTAAAACCTTTGAGATTGACATCACCTGATCTTCCCAGACGATGATTGAGAACAATCCATGACACAGGTAGGTCTCAGCTTTGCAAAGGGAGCAGTGCATGCTCTAAATTCTGCAGGGTGCCCAAACTTTTGCAGACGCCATTTTTTTTGTTTTCTGTCATTTTGAAAGTGTAAATGATGGAAATAAAATCTAACTTTTTTTGACATATTATAAAAATTTCTAATCTGTAATTTGATGCCTTTTGGAGATTTTCCATCTTTCCTTGGCTTTGTTATGCACATTAATACAAATTTTTACCTGCGGTGCCCAAACTTTCGATCCCCACTGTAGGTAAGCCTTATTATAGACTCGCCTATAAGTAAATGTCAGCAGAGGAAGATTACTTTGGGGTAGATTCAGGTAGATTGGCGCATATTTATTCCGGCGTAGTGCATCTCATTTGCGCTATGCCGAAGTAACTCAGGGAGGCAAGTAGACTATTCACAAAGCACTTGCGCTTAACTTTGTGCCAGTCTAACTTCATTTTGTCGGCATACTGTAAGTGGAAGTGGGTGTGACCTTATGCAAATGATGTTCTGAACGTAGAGCAGTGATTTACGCCCCGGCGTATTAAGAACGGAGCATGCTCAGTACGTTCGTTCCCTTGTGAGCATGCTCACAACTATGCCGGCCCAACATGCAGAGATACGCCGGCCCAGCCGATGCAAAAGTACATCCAGTTTTATCCCCCCCCCCAGGGAAGGTAATTTTGCTGTGAGATGACTGCTCCCGTTCCCTACAGGCAGAGGAGGGAAAAAAACTTTAACATCCAGGAGATGTCAGCCCTCATAACAGCAATGGAGACCATCAGGGGGGTACAGGCAGTACACCTGTAAGGGGCCCGGATGGGAACCCCCCCTTTTTTTATTTATTTTTTATAAAAAAATTATATTTTTTTAATATATTTTTATTTTTTATTTTTATTAAAGGGTCATTTTTTTAGGGGTCTGGAGGTCCCCAGGGGCCCGGGGATCCCCAGGGCCCTAGATGACAACCCCCCTTTTTTTATAAAAAAACATTTTGTATATATAATAATACATAAACACCCAAACCCGAAAGAAAAATTACTATTCATAATAATTTATGTATTTATTTTATGCTACGGTTAAGATGTTTAGTTATTCATTATTATTTGATTCAAACAAAATGATGCATCTCTCAGAGCAGTGGAGTCTAAGGCGGGATTCCACCTGCGATGATGGCCCCCCGACGCCGATCATTGCAGGTCCCACACCGCCATCCTCACTAACCTTGCGGCTTCACTGTCCGTTTCCTACTGCGCATGCGCGAGTCTTACGCCGATTTGTGAATGAGTGGCTGCTCTCTGTGATTACACACAATTCCCAGAAGGCAGTGCGCCCCATTCACCAGAAGACAACACGAGGAGGATGCGGAAGAAGACCCACCACGGATAAAGAAGAGGAAGATTAGGAAAATCTGCATAGCAACCGGTATTTCGGGTGAGTAAAAAAACATTTTTTTTTTTCAATTTTTACTGTAATTTTTTATTCAGGGTGGAACTCCACTTTAAGTAAAAACTGGAAATTGCAATCTGTGTGCCTACGCTGGGCTGTCCTCCCATCCATCAAAAGCAGCCAAATTACACCTCTCCCAGCTGGCCTTGATACTTCCTGCCCACCCAGCCAATCAGTTCCTTTCAATCCTATTAGTTTATTAACAGTGAAAGACAGACCCCGCCTCTTGTCAGAGCTGGCCCCTCCCCCTCAGTCTTATTGCCCACCCTTGTTTGTAGAATATATAAAGAGAGTGTTATGTAATCACCGGTAGATATAGAATAACACAATGATATGGGGATTGTCTGAATGTGTAATATTTATTTTATCCGCTCTTTCCCACTGACTCCTTAGTAAAAATGGCTGACTCAGCTTCAGTATGGGCAGTCCCTTCCTCTGAATACCCCCCCCACATCTTCTCTAATTCTTTCAGGGCCACTTTACTGTATAAACACATGAATGGCGGGCACACAGCTCAGTGATATATTACCAGCTGCTGGGGAAGAGGAGGGGTCCGCCGTATTAGATCCGCCTTTGGTTCTAGTCAGTGTTTGAATCACAGGAGTGGACTTACCATTCGAAGGAGGGCCCGGGATCAGTGACGTCACTAGGAGGGTGTGTTCCGCACCTGCTAGAGGGGTGACACCTTTCGGAAGGTGAGGAAAGTCCTGGTACCGCCAGCGCCGCCTGTCCTGTGTTCTCTTCCTCTCTTACCCACACCATCTGGTCTCCACTGGGGGGCGTGGCTGGATACGGTCTTCTCTCCAGCTGCCGCTCGAGCTGGTGCGGTAACGTACGGGGGAGGGGCGTGTCTCTGCAGGGGCGGGGCTTGATGACAAGGATAGTATTTCCTACTGGACACATCTATATTATATGGAGGGGAGGGGTCTGTAGTAATAGAGGGAGGTGCTTTGTCCTGGGGGGAGGGGTCTGTACTAATGGAGGGGTGTGCTTTGTTCTGGGGGAGGGGTTTGTAGTAATGGAGGGGGTGCTTTTCTGTGGGGGGGTCTGTACTAATTTAGGGGTGTGCTTTGTCCGGGGGGGGGGTCTGTACTATTGGAGGTGGGTGCTTTGTCATTGGGGGAGGGGTCTGTACTAATGTAGGTGGGTGCTTTGTCGTTGGGGGAGGGGGTCTGTACTAATAGAGTGGGGTGCTTTGTCCTGGGGGGAGGGGGTCTGTACTAATTGAGGGGATGGGGATCTGTACTGAATGAGGAGGGTACTTTTTCCTTGGGGGGAGGGGTCTGTACTAATGGAGGGGTGTGCTGTTTGTGTGTGTGTGATTTACCTTTACAGCTAAAATAAATCTATCTATCGATCTATAATAATACTTTTTTTTTCATTGTTTTTTTATTATAGGTAGCAGATTCCAACTGTGAATATTTCTTTAAATCATCTGAACTGTTTGAAAGCCCTGTGCACATGGAGGAAGAAGTAGATGTTCTCTGCATTTTACAGGCAGGTATGTTACTGAAAGGCTTAGCTGTAAAACCCATTTGTGAGTGAACCCATGAGTGCTTGAACTGTCAGTAGGTACCTAACCAGTGTGAGCTTCAACTTCCAAACATCTTCTTTGCCATTGCAATTTTTAGATAGTTCCCTTTGACATGTTAGGGTGAACACCGGGCAAACTATTTAATGCACAGTTGAAATACATACACATGTAATTTACTCTCCAGAGACTTTGTAATTCTGTTTTGTTGGTCTGATTTTCACACCTCTGCTGCACTGCATAGCCAAGAAGCTGAATCCACTATTTGACAGTTCAGCTCTACAGCTTCAAGTGACCTCTGCCTAATCGGATCTTCAAAAAAAAAGTATAAAGTGTGCACAAATATAGTAAATGTAAGAAAGACAAAAAATTAATAAAGTCTATTTCATAAATGTTCATACGAAATAAAGTTCATAAAACACACATTTGCAACACTCTATGACAAGTTTTCAGTAGAACAGGGGACACTGTGGCTCCTCCACCACACAGATTAAAAGCTTACCAGCTAGCCAAGCTATATTGGCATGTCATTCAACCTTGTTGTAACGATCCTCCACCACAGCAGATGGCCAACGCGAACGGTAAGTATGCATGAATGTATTCATACAATGGACCCAAATATGGGCACACTAAACCATATTGTTAAACCACTTAAGACCCGGACCTTTAGGCAGCTTAAGGACCCGGCCACTTTTTGCGATTCGGCACTGCATCGCTTTAACAGACAATTGCGCGGTCATGCGACATGGTTCCCAAACAAAATTGGCGTCCTTTTTTTCCCCATAAACAGAGCTTTCTTTTGGTGGTATTTGATCACCTCTGCGGTTTTTATTTTTTGTGCTATAAACAAAAATAGAGCGACAATTTTGAAAAAAAATCAATATTTTTTACTTTTTGCTATAATAAATATCCCCCATATATATATATATATATATATATATATATATATATATATATATATATATATAAATCCTCTGTTTAGGCCAATACATATTCTTCTACCTATTTTTGGTAAAAAAAAATCGCAATAAGCGTTTATCGGTTGGTTTTTCAAATTTATAGCGTTTACAAAATAGGGGATAGTATTATTGCATTTTTATAAAAAAACATTTTTTACTACTAATGGCGACGATCAGCGATTTTTTTTTCGTGACTGCGACATTATGGCGGACACTTCGGACAATTTTGACACATTTTTGGGACCATTGTCATTTTCACAGCAAAAAATGCATTTAAAATGTTGCTTACTGTGAAAATAACAATTGCAGTTTGGGAGTTAACCACAAGGGGGCGCTGAAGGGGTCATGTATGACCTCATCTGTGTTTCTAACTGTAGGGGGGTGTGGCTGTAGGTGTGATGTCATCGATTGTATTTCCCTATAAAAGGGATCACACGATCGATGACGGCACCACAGTGAAGAACGGGGAAGCTGTGTTTACACACAGCTCTCCCCGTTCTTCAGCGCTGGGGACCGATCGCGGGACTCTCGGGTCCGTGGGTCCCGCGGTCATGTGTCGTTTACGAACATTCCTATTCCCGGACGACTTACGTAAAAAATAATAAAAGACGTTGGAAAATGTAGAAATTCGACATGGGAACGACGGCCATACTTAACATGGGCTGTCTAATATTAGAGCAGCAAAAAGCTGGTATAGTGTTACGCAAATAAAAGATGACTAAAGGTGCCGTAAGAGATTGCGATTGAAGATCGTAATTTCGGGGATCGCCGGCAAAGGCTCATTTGCATACCCCGACGCGGAAAACGACGGGAAGTCCACCCAGTGGCCGCAATTTTATTGCAGTGTAGATCTGAAGGCGTATGAACAGGTAATCCAGTCGAATTGAAGCCCGCAGCCGTCTATTCATGGTTTGAGGTTTTCGACTAGCTAGAAAACGCGCGTAATTTGAAATTACTCCAGTCTAACACTAGTTAGACAGGCGTAATGGCTCTCTGAATCTGGGCCAGAATGTTTAGTGAAACCCCTTCGGATATTGTTTATATGTTCATTCAAGCATACTTGGAGAAGACGCTTGGTCCTGCCCACATACTGCAACCCACATGGGCATTGAAGCATATAGAGCACTCCCACAGTGGAACAGGTGATAAAGGGTTCAATCGTAAATCTCTTAGGCCGCGTACACACCACTAAATAAATCCGATCAAAACGGTCTGACAGACCGTTTGGATCGGATTTGTCTGCTGGGCTATTTTGGTTTGATCATGTACACACGATCAAACCAAAATCCCCGCCGGCAGACAGCACGGTGACGTTGACACCGCCACCTCACCGTCACCAGGAAGTAAAATACTTCCACGCATGCGTCGAATCCATTCGACACATGTGCGGACAGATATGTCCGCTGGTTAGTGTACTAACCAGCGGCATGTCGGATGGACGGGTTCCCAGCAGACAGATTTTAAAACATCCTTTAAAATTTGTCTGCTGGAAAAACCTGTCTGTCCGCCCGTACACACGATCAAATTTGTCTGCTGAAACGGTCTGTCGGACCGTTTCCAGCAGATAAATTTGATCGTGTGTACGCGGCCTTAGAAGGTTAACTAGAACTACAGCCATTCGCTGAGCATCCTTGACATTTTTCTCCAGTAATAGTAGCCTGTAATTTCCGGAAAAAAAACTGGGTTTATTCTTAGGGGATTAGGAATGTTGGGAGCCAATTTGTCCTTTAAGGTTTAAGGAGTGAGCACCCCTAAAGACAACTTGGGGTTTGGCTGGTAGAAAGGTATTAAGTATCCTATCATTCTCAATGTGCTAATACCTAGTGACTGTGGGCCAGATTCTCGTAGAATCCGCGGCGGCGTAGCGTAAGCCATTTACACTACGCCACCACAACTTACTAGAGCAAGTGCTCTATTCTCAGAGCACTTGCTCCGTATCTTGCGGCAGCGTAGTGTAAATGGCCCGGCGTAAGGCCTCGTAAATTGAAGGGGGCGGCTTGTATTTAAATTAAGCGCGCCCCCGCGCCGAACGAACTGCGCATGCGCCGGCCGTAAAAAAAAACCCAGTGTGCATGCTCCAACTCACTTTGGAAAACGTAGATGAAACCGACGTGAAAACAACGTGATCGTCGCTTACGCAATGCCCTATTCGCGAACGACTTAGTTAAACAATGGAAAAAGACGACGCTGTCCCGACGCCATACTTAATATGGCATACGACGGACCTTTGTAAACTTACCCCTCATATAGCAGGGGTAAGTTTACGCTTACGGAAATGATGTAAACGACGACGAGGCGGCGTAAAAACGTTCGGGAATCGGCGTATCTTTCTCATTTGCATAGGAAAATGAGAAATCAACGTAAACGCCACCTAGCGGCCGGCGTAACATTACATTTAAGATCCGACGGTGTAAGATTATTACGCCAGTCGGATCTTAGCGTAAATCCGGCGTATCATGTTTTCAAGATAGAAAACAATGATTTGCCGGCGGGAAATTCGAATTACGCTGGTGTATCTGTAGATACACCGGCGTAATTCATTTGAGAATCTGGCCCTATATGTCTGATACTTTGATGTTGACGGGAGAAATTAGTGATTAAAGCATTTCTGAAGGAATTAACCCTCCCCAAACTACGTGGCCTTTTTTTCAAAAGGTCTGTTCTATCAACACATTTAACCTGATCTAATGTATTGTTAAGAAACTCAAAAGAATAGCCCTTTTCTGCAAATCTCTGAGTGAGAATATTTGCCTGCGCCATAAAGACAACCTGCTCGGTGCAGTTGCGTTTTAGCCTCATATATTGGCTTTTGGGCACTGATTTTGGCCATGAGTCATGATGGCAACTGTCATTGGGAATGAACGAGTTTCTGTCAGTGGCTTTAAAAAAGGTAGATGTAACAAACCTATCACCACTGACAGAAATATTGAGGTCTATGAAATTTATTTTCTCACGACTAGCCTCATAACTCAGATGAATCCCTCTATTGTTGGCATTTAGCAAACACAACGTTTGAGAGATCAGCCTCACTGCCGTCCCATAGAAGGAAGATGTCGTCTATATAAAGAGCCCACAAGGCCACTTCCAGTCTTGGCTGGGCATAGACGTCATCCTCCTCCCATTTTGCCATGAAGAGGATCGCCAGACTTGGGGCATAGTTTGCGACACCTCTATCCTGGCAGAGAGAAAAATGACCGCTCAGTAGTTGTGACGAGACCCTTGCTCGCTTGGTTCTGCTCTCCCGACACTCCTCTGCTTCTATTGGATCAGATTGCCGATTGCAACGTCTGATGGTCCAGTCATCCAAGGTTCCGGGATCCGAACTACAGCTATGTGCCGTTCGGGATCCATTTAGAACACACACCAGGCAGTCTGTATGTATGTTCAAACAGGACTCTTTTATTGAAAGTCACACAGCACACTTTCATACAGAATTCGGAACATCCTATTGGTCAATTGTAAAGTATATGCAGTCCACACTCAGGTCCTCCTTAACCATGCAAATGAGGTCTTGGAATAATCAACAGGGATTGGTCCCATAGCTTGAATAGAAAGACTATGTGTATTGAGACAGAAGCCCCTTCTGCCTTCAAGGTCCATGACATTACTTCCCCTGGGAAACGGTCCAACAGCCGCAGTGGGACCCAAACGGGTCAACTCGAGGATGTTGGAAAAGTAGTCTAAAGGTTCCAGGACTGTCTACCGGGATAACCCATCCACCTTCCTGTTTTTTTTAGGCCCTGGCCCATAATCGGATGGCAAGAGGCTCGCATTCAGTCTTCTCCAAAAGCCAGTGTCTCGGCTAGGCCTGTCACAAGCACCCAGTACCCCAGATAACTTGTCCCAAACAGAGCATTACTCACCCAGCCAACCTCCGCCTTTCCCAGAGAACCTGCCTGCCGCTGGGGAGAGGCCTGGACTGGCCCTTCTCCCTGGAGTCCTTTCAGCCGCTGGAGAGAAGACAGGGTGACTGGGCTCAGTTTGTCATGCTGTTGGGGATCTGGGCCAACTGTCCCCCATCCCTGGGGTATACAAATGGAGACTGAAGTCCCATGCACTTGTGGTAGGTGAAAATCCCCCGGTGCTTGCATAGCAAAGCCGACATCCTCCTGTCTCAGTGCCGCATCATTTTCTGGGGTTGTGTCAGTGGAGATCCACTACCACAGGAACCCCCTCTTCTGTTAGTTGAGAGCAGAGGCCTGGGGCACTCTGCTCTGTTGCCTCCGGAACTGCCACAGGGGTGGGGCAGAGGTCTTGAACCCTCTGTCCGGTGCCAGCGCTTCAGCTGGGGAAGTTCCTTGTAACTCCACAAATACTACCCTTGGTGCTGGGCAGAGCCCTGATCCCAGCTCTTCTGCTGGAGGCTTATCAGGTTGTTCTTGCTCAGCAGAAAAATCTATTAAATCCCCTGTCTCTGCAACTGGTGTCTGGGGATAGAGGTTTACCATCTCCTGTCCATGAAACCCAGAAGATGCTATAGGTACTGAGCAGAGGTTAGCAGAGCTCGGCCCTGCGGTCAGCACTTCAGCTTTGGGAATGGCAATCTCCAGATTTTCCACTGCCTGAATCATGAGCCAGGATTTCAGCATTGTCAGCTGATATTTCCTCGTAGTCCCAGGCAAAGGGAGCCCCACCCTGCTGCTGAGCGGAGTCTAGCAGCTGTTTGTAGGCGATTTCCAGCTCCCATTCCTGAACGGCCAGGAATTCCAAATCTTCCTGTAACCAGTGCACTTCCGAGACATTCAGTCTTCGCTCTCTGTGCTCCATTATTTCCTCCAAACGCCACTCCTGATCGCTCCCAAAGTCGGGATCACTGGACATCCTCCAATACAACAATCCCAGGCCATCATAGTGAAAGCCTTCCGTGGGGCTGTCATCCGTTGACCATGGGCACTCTTGGACTACATACCACCGGAGGGCTCTGTAGCTCTCGTCCAACCGCATCTCTGCCCGGATCAGCCTGCTTAACTCTGCTGTCCACTCCTGCTTCAGTTGTTCCCCCAATAACAGCATTCCTACTTCATACTGTAACCAGTACCTTGCATGGATGGAGGGGAGAGCTTTTCCCTGGTGTGGCTGCTCACGGGATAGCGCTTCTTTCCAGAGGTCACAGCAGATCGAAACCTCCTTCTGAATTCCTCTTCCATGGTTACTGGTATCTGTACCTCTCCTCTTCTTACATTTGGTGCTGCTTCTTTAGGCGTTGTCACCGATTGCCGTATTTCTGCAATTCTCAGCTCATGTTGCCGCTCTCGTTCTTTCTGTAGTCGCTCATCCTGCAGCTGGATGCCTCTAATGGCATTCTGTATGGCGGTCTCTGATGGGTTAGCGCTATATAATGCCAACCGCTCTCGAACACGTTGACATCACCATCCCTCTGATTCATCTTGGCTAGCTCACTGATCAGGGTGGCCTTGTTCTTTGTCGCACCAGTCCCTCCACGGCTCTCAAGCAAGTCTTTTAGCATGGTTCTCCTGCAGGCTGCATGGCTGGTCATTCATGGTGGTGGTTTGGAGTTGTCCCAGTAACTGGAGAGCAAATCCCACCGCTGCCAACCAATGTGACGAGACCCTTGCTCGCTCGGTTCTGCTCTCCTGACACTCCTCTGCTTCTATTAGATCAGATTGCCGATTGCAACGTCTGATGCTCCAGTCATCCAAGGTTCGGGGATCCGAACTACAGCTATGTGCCGTTCGGGATCCATTTAGAACACACACCAGGCAGGCTGTATGTATGTTCAAACAGGACTCTTTTATTGAAAGTCACACAGCACACTTTTATACAGAATTTGGAACATCCTGCCCATAACAACCGCTTTCCTATTGGTCAATTGTAAAGTATATGCAGTCCTCACTCAGGTCCTCCTTAACCATGCAAATGAGTACTTGGAATAGTCAACAGGGATTGGTCCCACTATGTGTATTGAGACAGAAGCCCCAGGGGGTAATCAATGTACACAATAGCCAGCCACAGAACAATGGAACCGTCTGGAGAGTGAGTTAGCCTTAAGACAGGGCAGAGACCCCCCCCCTGTGTAACAGATTTCAATTAGAAACACTTCTGCCTTCAAGGTCCATGACAGTAGTCTTCAAAGAACCTCCTCACTGAAACCAAACCATGGGTGCTGGCAATGCAATGATGATGCAAAAATACGAAGAGAACTTGGACAGCCGCACTCCAAAAATGTTCTTTTAATTAAAATCGATCACAAAAATAAACATGCCACAGCAAAAAAACTGGAACAAAAGCTAACGTTTCGCACTGTAGCTTCAGTGCTTAGTCATAGCTAGATTCAGGATCCTCTATCCTGGCCTTAAAAGTTCCTATTGAACCAAAAGAAATTATGGGTAGCAACATACTCCAATAATTCCATAATAAACACAATTTGTTCTTGAGGCATATTGGGATCTCTTTCCAAATATAGTGTCACCCCGGAGGTAATGGAATCAATCCCACTGACTATTGAATGGGGGGGAAGTAAGATTCTTATGCACCTTGGGCAGATAATAAATTATGGGAATCCTTGGTGCCTTAGGGTATGTAGCACACCCCTTCTGAAAAGCAATCCACTGTAGAACGCCATTCATAGGGCTACCTCAACTGTAAACAAAATGTCTCTTATTCATGCCAATGTACCTTTTTACATTGGGGTGGTGCACATTGGTTGGGAGCGCTGTATACATATAATGCAATGTGTCATAGATGTCTGTAAATGCATAGGTATTCTGGCCTGTCACTCTTTAGGATTAGGAATGGGGGGGTTGTGCGAAGTACGTTAAAAAAATTAAATATTTCCCTCCTTTCTGGGTGATATGAAAATGCTATAGCCACAACAATAATTGGTCAGAAGTAAACTGGCACGAGTTTCTCAGAAATAAAATCATCCTTACCGAGTGTCTACAGTTTTATTTGCTATATTATGCCTCGTACATATGACTGGTTTTCCCATGACAGGTTTTGGCCGGGAAACGGCGGTGTGTACGCTACATCAGAAAACTGCGGGGGGAAAAAAAGAGAACACGTCAGGAAAAAATAATGCAGAGAAAACCGGTCGTTTGTATGCTTTTCCGAGGGGATGCCCGTAAACAATTTGACGCATGTGCGGAAGCATATCACGTAATTTTGTCGGCTCGACGTAGTCTTTGACGTCACGCGTTCTTGGCAGTCAAAAATTCAGTGTTTTTTTTTGTGTGACTGTGTGTATACAAGGCAGGCTTGAGAGTAATCCCGCCGGGAAAAGCATAGTTTTTTTTTTTCCTGACGGGAAAACCGGTCGTGTGTATGAGGCATTACTGCTGTATATCTTTGACTTTGCCTGGCTCTTCATAATTGACAGAAGCTTCACCCTGCAAAATCATTTCCTGTTTTTCAGGAAGTGTGTCTGTGTAAAGCTTAGGCCGCAGACAATAGTAAGGGGGAAATATTGTTATTAGCAGTGCTGTAAAAGGATGGTCACATTATAACCTCTGTCAAATATTAATAACCATTCAGGCAATTAAATCATCCAAGTATGAAAATACTGCAGGGCCAAGAAAACTCAATTGTTTTCTCTCTAGGGGCAGCTTACAATTTTATTGTTATTGCTCTATAACTGCACTGTGTATTCATGGACAGATAATGCCGTATTCATCGCACTGCTTCTCTAGTCTAAGGATGTGCGTATCATTCAAAAAAATAGCAGTAATAACTACAAAACTATGAAGCCAAAAGCGGGGATCTTGTATCACTGTGTGACTACTGTTTAAAAGGAAAGCTGTCTTTTTTTTTTTATACATATAAATTATCAGCTTAATGTAAATAAAATTGTTGGTGCATTAAGGCCCCTTTCACACTGGGCGTTTTTTGAGCATTATTCAAGCATATTTCGAGCATTATTACAGCGTTATTTGAGCGTTTTTCGAACGTTATTACAGCGTTATTAGAGCGAAGCCTCATCTGCAATTCCAATGTGCTGGTAAAGCACCACTAAGACCCTAAAGTTTTAGGGTGTTTTTGCAGTGCCTCGTGTGAAAGGGTAAGGTGTTTTTACAGCGCTTTTCAATTAATTTCAATGGAGAGGGGTGTTTTTGGAGCGTTTTTTTTTTCAGTGCTCAAAAGCTGCTTCAAAGATGCTGCTTGCAGGACTCAGTGTGAAAGGGTCCATTGAGATGCATGGAGAGTGTTTTATGAGCGTTTTAAGAGCGCTATTTTTAACGCTAAAACACTTCGGTGTAAAAGGGGTCTAAAGATTGGTTTTCACTAAAGTTTTTAATTATGGTAACAGACATCCCAACCTGACAAAACTCATCTCAGGTAAGTGACGCTACACGCCGGCGCCCTCCCCCCAATAAAATGCAGCCTTACCAGTGCCAATTAAATGCAACTATAGCAGTGCCCAATGAAATGCAGCCTGATCACACAGCTGCTGGGACTGGGCTACTGGTCCTGGGGTCTGGCTGCTGGGCTTGGGTTCTGGCTGCTGGGGCCAAGGGTCTGGCTGCTGGAGTCTAGCTGATGGGGCCAGGGGTCTGGCTGCTGGAGTCTAGCTGATGGGGCCAGGGGTCTGGCTGCTGGAGTTGGGCTGCTGGGGCCAGGGTTCTGGCTGCTGGGTCCAGTGGTCTGGCTGCTGGAGTTGGGCTGCTGGGGCCAGGGTTCTGGCTGCTGGGTCCAGTGGTCTGGCTGCTGGTCCTGAAGTCTGGCTGATAGGGCCAGTGGTCTGGCTGCTGGTCCTGGAGAAGGACCACAAAGAAAAGTACCCATGCAGCAGCCTGGGTACAACAGTATGGGCTGTCCCCCCCTCTCCCTTAGCTCGCAGCTCCTTGCATCCGCCTGTCACTCAGCCACAGACAGATCGGTCATACTCCCTTCAGCCACTCGAGCTGCTGTGTCTGTCTGTGGCTGAGTGACAGGCCCAGCTGGGAGATCATCCTGCGCTCGCAGGTGTCTGGGAGCCAGCAGCCAAATGCAGGAGACTCCTGTGGCTTGCGGGAGACTTGAGATGTCTGCGGTATATTTGTGCACTGGGAACAATGTTTGTTTGCTAGTTAAACATTTAGGCCCTATTCACACTTGGCGATCTGAAATCGCCAGCAGAATTGCCGCAATTCTGCCAACAATCCCTAATCAAGGCAAAAAATGCACTGTAGCTCAGCCCAGGAGCTGCTGGTGAATAAGTATCCCCAGTGCCAGGACAAGGTCTCTCGTTGCCCAAGGTGAGGATGGCAAACTGCGTGCTGCTGCTGCTTTTTAATGCAGATCGATTTGTTATTTTTCCTGCTTTGCAGGGAAAAGAAAAAAAAGCGAAAATTCCCTCTTTAAAGAGCCCCGTATTGATTATCAACACTAGACTATGGGCTGTGATTTGACACAGCCGATCAGCAGGTACCAGCCATGAATCAGGAGAATGCAGGAGCGCACTCAGAACATAATTACAGGTACATTACAGCTATTAGTGGTGCCGGTGTCTAGTGTGTACAGTCACACTCACACAGTTGTGAAACACACTGCCGATGCGTCACCTGTTCCCCCCCCCCTCCCTCCAGCAAATTGTACCACCCAGGGCACCTACCATCATCTAAAAGAGACATGTTTTATGTGAACTGATAAAATTCAGATATGACAGTGAAAAAAACAAAAAAATGTTTTTTTTTTTTTAAATTGACTGCAGATATATTCAGTCCAGTTATTCTTAATGAAATATTACTAAATTGACATCTTGCTGGTCTGTAGATTACTGAAAGGATATCTTATAGCTGTGACCTTTGTTAATGGTGTCCAAATATTATTAAAGAAATAGTCATCAATAATCACACTTTACCACAAGATGGCGCTATAACCTCTCATTATGCTCTCAGTTTTCTTCATTATATTGCGATGTCATATACTGAATTCTAAAACTGCACAGTGAAAATCCACTTTCAGCTTCATTCAATAAACAATTCCTTTTCTTAATGGCACTTCTTAAGCGAAGCTAAATTGGTTTACGTTCGGTTTTATTCTAGTATTCTTTAAAAAACGTTGTTATGCTAGTTTGTGGTGTGTTTATACAGTGTATATATAGGTGCATCTCAGAAAATTTGAATATTATCAAAAAGTTAATTTATTTCAGTAATTCAATTCAAACTGTAAAACTCATATATTTTATAAACATACAGTATATATGCGTTACATGCAGCGTGATAGATTTCAAGCATTTCTTTCTTTTCATTTTGATAATTATGGCTAGTAAAAAACCCAAAGTTAGAATATTACATAATGGGATTTATTTACTAAAGGCAAATGCACTTTGCACTCCAAGTACACTGCAAGTGCACTTGGAAGTGTACTTGGAAGTGCAGTCGCTGTAGGTCTGAGGGGGAACATGCAAGGGAAATAAAAAACAGCATTTTTGCTTGTACATGATTGGATGATAAAATCAGCAGAGCTTGCCCTCATTTCAGATCTACCCTTCAGATTTACAGCGTCTGCACTTCCAAGTGCACTTGCAGTGTACTTGTAGTGCAAAGTGGATTTACCTTTAGTAAATAACTTCCAATGTCTCTTAAACGCTACCATGTCTCCCGGAGTGACTTCCGGGTATCGCGGCTCCGGAGCTGTGACTGGTCGGAGCCACGATAACGTCACTCAAGTGCATACACGTGGGTGCCGCCAATAACGGCATGATCGCCGTTAGAAGTGGCACGACCTGTGCGCCATTGTCTATGGCCCATGCACCGTAGACATCGGTGCATGTCTTTTGCAAATATCTCATAAACCGTGTAGGTTTATGAGATATTTTTTGTACCTACAGGTAAGCCTTAATATAGGCTTACCTGTAGGTAAAAGTGGTCTGTAAGGGTTTACAATAGGGTTGTCCCGATACCGATACTAGTATCGGTATCGGGACCGATACTAGTATCGGGACCGATACCGAGTATTTGCGCGAGTACTTGTACTCGCGCAAATGCTCCCGATGCCTGACCGAATACTTTTTTTTTTTCAAGAGCTGGTGGAGAGGGGGTGAAGAGGGGGTGGAGTGCGGGAGGAGAGGGGGTGGAGAGGGGGCGGAGAGCGGAGCAGAGCAGTCCTCGTATGGGGGAGAGTAGAGCTGCTGCCGCTGCCGCCTAGTCCCCTAAGACAAAGCCAAGTCCCCCCCCTCCCCCTGCCGCTGCCGACATCTAGTTAATATGCGCTGGGGGAACACAACAGCTTTCATTTGAATAGCAGTGTGTTCCCCGCCGCGCCGTCATGTATAGCCTCTCCGCCTTGCCCAGAAACTTTAAAAAACAGATCACACGTGCCAGGATTGGACGGGTGATCTGTCTATCAAAGTGCCCGGGCAAGGGGGAGGGGCAATACATGACGAGGCGCGGCGCGGAACACACTGCTATTCAAATGAAAGCTGTTGTGTTCCCCCAGCGCATATTAACTAGATGTCGGCAGCGGCAGGGGGAGGGGGGGGGACTTGGCTTTGTCTTAGGGGACCCAAGGTTGCATTAGGGACAAGGTTGCATTAGGGACATGGCTGAATTTAGGAACATGGCTGCATTAGGGACATGGCTGCATCAGGGACCTGGCTGAATTTAGGGACATGGCTGCATCTAGGAACATGGCTGCATGGCTGCATCAGGGACAGGCTGCATCAGGGACATGGGCATTATGGGGACATGGCTGCAGGGACATGGCTGCATTAGGGACATGGCTGCATTAGGGACTGCACTGCAGGGACATGGCTGCATTAACATGGCTGCATCAGGGACTGCATGCAGGGACATGGCTGCATCAGGGACATGGCTGAATTTAGGGACATGGCTGCATTAGGGACCTGGCTGCATCAGGGACATGGCTGAATTTAGGGACATGGCTGAATTTAGGGACATGGCTGCATTAGGGACATGGCTGCATCAGGGACATGACTGCATCAGGGACATGACTGCATCAGGGACATGGCTGCATCAGGGAAATGGCTGCATCTAGGGACATGGCTGCATTAGGGACATGGCTGCCTCAGGGACATAGCTGCCTCAGGGACATGGCTGCCTCAGGGACATGGCTGCCTCAGGGACATGGCTGCATCAGGGACATGGCTGCATCAGGGACATGGCTGCATCTAGTGACATGGCTGCATTAGGGACATTGCTGCATCAGGGACATGGCTGCATTAGGGACATGGCTGCATTAGGGACATGGCTGCCTCAGGGACATGGCTGCATCAGGGACATGGCTGCATCAGGGACATGGCTGCATTAGGGACATGGCTGCATTAGGGACATTGCTGCATCTAGGGACATGGCTGCATTAGGGACATGGCTGAATTTAGGGACATGGCTGCATCAGGGATATGGCTGCATTAGGGACATGGCTGCATTAGGGACATGGCTGCATTAGGGACATGGCTGCATCTAGGGACATGGATGCATCAGGGACATGGCTGCATCAGGGACATGGCTGCATTAGGGACATGGCTGCATCAGGGACCTGGCTGAATTTAGGGACATGGCTGCATCTAGGGACATGGATGCATCTAGGGACATGGATGCATTAGGGACATGGCTGCATTAGGGACATGGCTGCATCAGGGACATGGCTGCATTAGGGACATGGCTGCATCAGGGACCTGGCTGAATTTAGGGACATGGCTGCATCTAGGGACATGGATGCATTAAGGACATGGCTGCATCAGGGACATGGCTGCATTAGGGACATGGCTGTATTAGGGACATGGCTGCATTAGGGACATGGCTGCATTAGGGACATGGCTGCATTAGGAACATGGCTGCATCAGGGACATGGCTGCATCAGGGACATGGCTGCATCAGGGACCTGGCTGAATTTAGGGACATGGCTGCATCTAGGGACATGGCTGCATTAGGGACATGGCTGCATCAGGGACATGGCTGCATTAGGGACATGGCTGCATCAGGGACATGGCTGCATTAGGGACATGGCTGCATCAGGGACATGGCTGAATTTAGGGACATGGCTGAATTTAGGGACATGGCTGCATTAGGGACATGGCTGCATCAGGGACATGGCTGCATTAGGGACATGGTTGAATTTAGGGACATGGCTGCATCTAGGGACATGGCTGCATCTAGGGACATGGCTGCATTAGGGACATTGCTGCATCTAGGGACATGACTGCATCAGGGACATGACTGCATCAGGGACATGGCTGCATCTAGGGACATGGCTGCATCTAGGGACATGG
Source organism: Rana kukunoris (assembly GCA_029574335.1). NCBI lineage: Eukaryota > Metazoa > Chordata > Amphibia > Anura > Ranidae > Rana > Rana kukunoris. Next base: position 188,023,837 of record CM056050.1, on the reverse strand, counting down.
CTGAATTTAGGGACAAGGCTGCATTTGGGGACACAAGGCTGCATTTGGGGACACATGGCTGCATTTAAAAAAAAGTATCGGTAATCGGTATCGGCAAGTACATGACAAAAAGGATCGGTACTTGTACTCGGTCCTAAAAAAGTGGTATCGGGACAACCCTAGTTTACAACCACTTGGATCTTATCTGCATTGTTGGATCTGGTGTCTCTCATCTTCCTCTTGACAATACCCTACAGATTCTCTATGGAGTTTAGGTCAGGCGAGTTTGCTGGCCAATCAAGCACAGTGATACCGTGATCATTAAACCAGGTATTGGTACTTTTGGCAGTGTGGGCAGGTGCCATGTCCTGCTGGAAAATTCAGAAATCAGCATCTCCATAAAGCTGGTCAGCAGAGGGAAGCATGGAGTTCTCTAGAATTTCCTGGTAGAGGGCTGCGCTGACTTTGGACATGATATAACACAGTGCACCAACCAACACCAGCAGATGACATGACTCCTCAAATCATCAGTGACTGTGGAAACTTCACACTGGACCTCATGCAACTTGGATTCTGTGCCTTTCCACCCTTTCTTCAGATTCTGGGACCTTTCTTTTTAAAAGAATTGCAACATTTTCCACAGTTTTGTCTATAAAATTATCAATCCTCCTTATGCGAAGTCTTGGGAGTGCTTATATCACTTCTAATGTTTGTATTGACCTCTGGTACCACTTGTTTACATTGTGTGTGTGTGTGTGTGTGTGTGTGTATATATATCAGATATATAGTGGGAAAAAAATGAGTATGGAACACATCACAACTTTTCTAGGTAAATATATTTCTAAAGTTGCTATTGACATGAAATGTTTACCACATTTCAGTAACAACCAATGCAATCCATACATACAAAGACACCAAAACAAATGCATTCAGAAATTTGGTTATGTGCAATAAAATGGAATGACACTGGGAAAAAGTATTGAACACGTTAACTGAAATGTATTTAATACTTTGTAGAAAATCCATTGTTGGTAATGACAGCTTCAATGTGTATCCTGTATAGAGAAACTAGTCGCATGCATTGCTCAGGTATGATTTTGGTCCATTCTTCCACACAAACAGTCTTCAAATTTGGAAGGTTCCTTGGCCTCTTCTATGAACTCTGATTTTTCGTTTTTACCATAGATTTGCTATTGGATTTAAGTCAGGTGATTGGCTGGGCCATTCTAGCAGCTTTATTTTCTGTTTTCAAAACCAATTAAGAGTTTCCTTGACTTTGTGTTTGGGATCCACCTTCATTTCATCTTCATCATCCTGGTAAATGACAGCAGATTTTTAGCAAGAATGTCTTGGCAAATTGAGATTTTCCTAGCTTGTGACGGAAAATATTAGTTATATGAAGACAGGAGGCGAGTATCTTATGCATTATCTCTCTTTACTAATGCTCATAGCAGAAATACAGTGAAACATTAAAGTAACTTAAAACTTAAAGAACTACAACTCCCAGCAGTCCCTGGGCCCAGTTAGCCCCTCCCCGATCATAGACTGTATATAAGGGACTGCCTGTGGTAGAATAGTCCTCTTTCTTGATGCTAAGCGTTGCAACCAGGAGCAGGAACTCCACCCGGACATCTCCGTCATCGCCTGGAACTCCTTGGCCGGTATGTGACATCCGAGTCTGAGGGAACGAACAGGGAACATGGCCAAACACGGGCCAACTTCATCCCAACGGGGACTGTAGAAACTTCAAACATCCGCAGCCGACTGATCAGCCGTCTTCAGAACCATGATTGCAGTGGTCAGTATCCTGAAAGAAACAAGAATCGTAACAGGGTTGGGAAGGGAGGGAAGATACTCGCCTCCTGTCTTCATATAACTAATATTTTCCGTCACAAGCTAGGAAAATCTCAATTTATATATCAGACAGGAGGCTCATATCTTATGCAAGTTCAAAGCTAACCAATCAGTGTTAACGTACATACAATGCAGATAAAGATCACAAGACTGACATGGATATGTGGTCCTCCGGTCTGAAATAAAATTGGCGGAAGGTTGTCTCGGAAGACCAATCAGCCGCCAGAAGCAAGTCAGAAAGAGAGCCTCCAGAGGAGACGATTTTTGTGGCCATAGCGCCCCTTGAAGAGTGAGCTCCGAACAGGGAGGTGTCTATGCCCGCCATCTCCATGGCGGAACGTACCCATCGCGCTAGGGTGGCGGAAGAGACTGGATGATGAGGTTTTACGTACGAGACTAGGAGCTGAGGAAAATTCGGGGAACGGAGGGTAGAAGTCCGCGCTTCGTATGCCTGTAGGCAGCGTACAACGCAAAGTTGGGGATGTGTGGGAAAAAACGGATAAAAAACCGAGTGAATACCCGTTTTGGTCCTACGGACCACCGAGAAGTTGACCCCTTGAGGTGAGAATTGTCGCCTAGAAATGTCCAGCGCTCTCACGTCTGAGACGCGCTTGATAGAAACTAGACAAAGAAGTACAGTCAGTTTGTAGGACAACAGTTTTAGGGGAAGGGCGTTGTTGTCCTCCCATGATGCAAAAACGCCGAGTAACTTGGAGACGTCCCAGGTTGTCTGATATCTAGGCCTAGGGGGGCGATTGAATCTAATCCCCCGTAGTAGCCTACATACCAGTGGGTGTTTTCCCACAGGTAGGGAGTCTATAGGGTCATGATACGCCGAGATAGCCGAACGGTAAATATTGATGGAACTATACGATTTGCCAGATTCGAAGGAATCTGCCAAATAGTTCACCACTATTGACACAGGGGCATGTATGGGATCAACCTGCCGTTGATCACACCAACGCACCCAGAGGCGCCAGGCGTATCGGTAAGCTGATCTAGTCCCGGGGGCCCAGGCCACGGCGAGAAGATCCTTAGCTGCTCTTGAAAGGTTGCTATCCGTGTTCGGGACCCCGAAATCAACCATGCCAGAAGGTGGAGGTTGCCTTCCGTGATTAGAGGATGAAGACCCCTGGTCGGGTTGGTCAGCAGGTGTGGGAAGTGGGGAATCAGCCTGGGGTAATCCACGGCCATTCCCAGGAGGAGAGGGAACCAAGGTTGCGTCGGCCACCAGGGTGTAACTAGCACGACCGTCGCCCGTTGATTCGTCGCCTGGAGGAGAACTCTGGAAATCATTTGGAAGGGGGGAAATGCATAGTGCGTTCCTCCCGGCCAAATGAGGCGGAAAGCGTCCACCGCGGATGCTTCCGGATCTGGCCTCCAGCTGAAGAAGCGGGGTAACTGATGGTTGAGGCGGGAGGCGAAGAGGTCCACAGATAAAGGGCCCCAGAGCCGTTGTAATCGAAGGAACACTGAACGATCCAGTCGCCAGTCGCTGGAGTCGGCAAGATGGCGTGAATTCCAGTCTGCCACTGTGTTGGAGACCCCCGGGATATACTCCGCGATAGGGACAATGTTGCGTGTTAGGCAAAAGTGCCAGAATTCCTTCGCAAGGTCTGCTAGGATCCTGGATCTGGTGCCTCCCAAGCGGTTGACATACTGAACCGCTGCCACATTGTCCATGCGGAACAACACACAACAATTGGATGCGTGTGGTAAGAAGCTCTTGACTGCAAAGTAAGCCGCCAGAAGTTCCAAGGCATTGATGTGAAGCTCTGCTTCGGAGTTGGACCATGTCCCACCTGTGGAAGCCTCCCCGCAACGAGCGCCCCAACCGTGACGACTCGCATCCGACTCTATGATGATGTCGGGACCGGAATTGAAAATGGTCTTGCCGTTCCATTCGACGGCGTGTCGAAGCCACCAATGTAGTTCCTCCACGGCTTCGGGACAGAGCGGAATCTCGTCCGCGTACCTGAGTCCCTGACGCAAATGCATAATCTTGAGCCTCTGAAGGGCCCTGTAGTGAAGAGGTGCCGGGAAGATAGCCTGGATGGAGGCCGCTAGGAGCCCCACTAAGCGAGCCAGAACTCTTAAGGACAAGGAACCCTTGCGGAGAGCCGCTCTGATTTCCTTGCGTATCAGGGCCAACTTGGTCTTTGGGAGACGGAGGACACATAGATTGGTGTCTACCAGGAAGCCTAGGAACTCCATCTCTTGGGCCGGGACCAGAACCGACTTTTCTAAGTTGATCAAGAAACCCAGATTCTGTAACAATGAAACCGTCCATGACATGTGAAGGGCGGCTAGGTTTTTGGAATGGGCCATGATGAGGAGGTCGTCTAGATAGATGATCAGACGTACCCCTCTGCTCCGTAATGATGCCACCACTGGATTCATCAGTTTGGTGAAACACCATGGCGCTGACGACAGGCCGAATGGGAGGCAGGTAAATTGCCACATTCGATCCCTCCATAGGAAGCGTAGCAGGTGTTGCGACTCTGGGTGGATCGGGACGGTGAGATAGGCGTCCTTCAGGTCTACCTTCACCAACCAGTCTCCCGGTTGCAAGAGGTCTCGGAGGAAGTGAATACCCTCCATCTTGAAATGTCTGTAGCAGACGTGTTGATTTAGGTCCCTGAGGTTTATCACGGGACGGAAACCCCCCCCTTTCTTCTTCACCAGGAAGAGATTGCTCGAGAACCCCGGGGACGAATCTTTGACTTCTAAAATTGCATGTTTGGATCTGAGTTCAGTCATTTCGTTGTCTATGAGAACAACATTTTGGTATGCAAATTTGATAGGAGGGGGAACGATGTTTAAGACCGGTGATGACAAGAGCTCTATTTGAAAACCCCTGACTGTCTGCAGTATCCACGGGTCTGCCGTAATCGCAGACCAGGCGTGGGTAAAATACGTCAGGCGTCCCCCCACTGGAATGTGTGGTCGTGGAGTGCAAGGTATACTCACCGGTAGGAGGACGGGAACGGGGGTAGCCGCGTCCGCCGCGTCCGCGCCAGGGTCTGCCTCGGGGTGGAAAAAACGGTGCCGGTTGCGCCACCGGGGCGGAATAGGGAGGAGGAGCCTGTTGATACTGGTATTGGGTAGATCTACCTTGCGGCCTATAGGAGGACACGCGGCCGGCAGATCGGCCTCTACCTCTGCCGGCCCTGGGAAAAACCCTATTCGCCCCTGACCTTTTTAAAGAGGACTGGGCCTTGTCAAGTCCTGTGAATAGACCTACAAATCTATTTATGTCCTTCATGAGATTGTCCCCAAATAACATGCCAATCGCTGTAGGACCGGGCTCGGTTTCGGCCAGGTGGGAGAGTTGGGGGTCCAGCCGCATTAGGATGGAGCGGCGTCTCTCCACCGAGCAAGAGGTGTTGGCGGTGCCTGCTAGGCAGATAGCCCTCTGGGCCCACCCACGCAATTGGACTAAGTCCACCGGTTGGCCTGACGCGGCCGCCTGTTCGGACAAATTAAGGATCTTTGTCAGGGGGCCCATCAGATCTAAAATGTGGTCTTGGATTAACTTGAAGGAACGTTCAATCCCTTTTTTGGGGAGCTTGCCCGACTTCGTCAGATATTTGGCCAGGATGGGGTCTATTTCTGGCGTAACCACCACCTTATTGGGGATGAAGGGTCTAGGGCATTCAGATCGCAATTTATTGCGGGCCAATCTATCCAAAGATTTTCTGGCCCAGAGTTCCACGTATTGGGAGACGTGAGGAAGAGGGGACCACTCGCCTGATCTCGGATGGGAGATGGCGTCAGGGTGGAAAAATGGTTCACCCAGTGTGTCAAGGACCACTTCACCCTGCGTGGCAGGGGTGGCGTTGGAGACAAACGCCGTATCCCCAGCACCTTTATAACTGGTATCGGTCTCATAGCCGTCAGACTCATTATCCTCCGGAATATCCGGTGAGTCCTCGTCAGAGGAATCAATGTAGGAGTCAGGTTTTGTCCTTCTAGAGGATCTATGCCTCTTACCCGCTAACTCCCTGAGGCCCAGGGGTCGTTCGGAGTCTGGTAGGTGCTGGGGTTGGCAGACCGAGGGAGGAACTGCCTGCAACATATTATTTACTTCCCCTGTCGGGGAGTCGGGTGCCGCCAATGTATGTTTCTTTTTATGTGAAACTTTTCCCTTTTTGCTTGGCGGTTCGTCACTCTGGGGTTGGGGGGCGGACACATTAGGTATTGTGAATTGTGAACCTGCAGGGGGGATGGCTGATGCTAGAGCCGTTTGGACTGACCTGTTAATCAGGTCCTGTATTTGTTTGGCCGTCATGAACTGGGCCAGGTCTAGAGAGAAACCCTCCCCTCTAGGGGGGGTAGCCAAGGGTTCCTCAGACATGGTATGGGACTGGGGCAGTGGTACCAGAGGGTATTGTAGAGATGAGAAGCCCCAGCTGGAATAAATTCCTCTATGGTAAGGTAACTAGGCTAATAATCGCTGTCTAGGATTGAGATCCGAGCGCTTCCCCCTCTGTAAATAATACCCCTATGTGGCAGAAGAAAAACCTGAGGGAGATGCAGAAACAGGCTCCTCTCCTTCCACTGTCCGCGCCGCACTGGCAGCGGTGAGGAGGGAGGTCCGAGGTCTCCTGTGCTCTTGGGCGAAGTCTCGCGAGACTACGTCATTCAGAGCGTTGATAGGTGGATAACGAGCGAGATCCGAAAAGCTCCGCCCCCCGATCGCGCGCAAAGTTGTGAGGGAGAAGGAGAAGATGGCGGCGCCCGTGTAGCGGCGCCCGACGAGAACGGGGGGGGGGGGGGAGGCTAAGCAGGCACACGGAGATGTGTGATCTGAGGTGTACTAATGAGGTGTGCGGCGCGGGCGACAAGCGTCCGCACCGCGGAAGAAGGACAATAGGGAAAAATGTCACTAAAATAAAATAAAAGAAATAAAATAAAAGAAATAAAATAAATAAAAGGAATTGTCACTAAGTATCAGCGGGGAGATAACAGGGAGGGGGAGTCCCCCCTATTCCCGCCTATGTCACACAGAAGTTTAACTGTACAAACAAAATAGCAGGAGTAAAATTACTTATCTGAAATGCTGCCATGAGCAGAAAGAAAGAGGACTATTCTACCACAGGCAGTCCCTTATATACAGTCTATGATCGGGGAGGGGCTAACTGGGCCCAGGGACTGCTGGGAGTTGTAGTTCTTTAAGTTTTAAGTTACTTTAATGTTTCACTGTATTTCTGCTATGAGCATTAGTAAAGAGAGATAATGCATAAGATATGAGCCTCCTGTCTGATATATAATTGTGGTTGGGGGATGCTAGTCTTGCGCCATCACGACTGGTAATGGACAGACTCTGGATGTAGGGATTCCAGGGGGCCGAAGGGGGGAGGATGGAGAGGAGCAAAAAGTATAACCTAAATTAGTAAATGTCTACACATTAGACCTGAGAGAATCCCGGGGTGGAAGAAAAGACTGGTGACAGATATAACGGGGTATAAGTGAGTTGGTGGTAGTCTCGGGGTTGGGGGGGGGGGGGGGTAAGGTGAAGGAGGGAAGGGAGGGGAGAGAGAAGAAAAGAAAAAGGGTCGTAAAATAGAAATAACGCACAAAGTGGTATATACACGGTTACTGACAAGATAATATCATATAGAATTAAGATTAAATATGTCTTTTACATCTATTTTCTTATATGATTAAAAGCACTGTGTGTATTATAAGAGCAATTTTCTATATTAAAAACAATTGATTGAAAAAAAAAGAATGTCTTGGTACATTTTTATATTCATCCTTCCTTCAATTATATGAAGTTTGCCATTGAAGAATGTGGCTAGGACTCAGAAATTGGAACAGGGACCTCCCCCAGTGGTCAAAGGTCACAGGGCGTGGCTGACCCACCACCCCACAAAAGTGTACAGCCTACCCTAAATAAGTTGGGGAATGAACAAGTCAGGTAAAGCGTCTTGCTGACAAAGAGCCCCACACCGTGATGTTCCCACCTCCAAACTTCACTGTTGGTATGTTTGTGAGGTGATATGCAGTGCAATTTGACCTCCAGACATGGGGCCAGATTCTCAGCGACGCTACGACGGAGTATCTCAGATACCTTGTCGTATCGCCATTTATTTGGCCTCGTATCTATGCGAGTGATGCTTAGCATCACTTTGGCATAGATACGCTTCAACATCCGACAAGTGTAATACCATTACACTTGCGGATCGTAGTTGTAATGACAACTCCGGCCACTAGGTGGCCTTTACGGTGTTTTCTCATTTGCCTATGCAAATGAGGCTACTACGCCGATTCCCGATCGCTTTTACGCTGCCCCGTCGCCGCATACGTCGTTTTCGTCCGCGTAAGGTTACCCCTGCTTCTATGAGGAGTAACCTTACGAAGTACCGTCGGATGCCATCGGGTGCCATCGGATGCCATGTTAAGTATGGCGTCGGGTCAGCGTCGGCTTTTTCCGTCGCTTACGTCGTTTTACTAACTCGTTCGCGAATAGGGGCATTGCGTAGTGACGATCACGTTGTTTTGACGTCGGTTTCAACGACGCTTCCCGACGTGAGCTGGAGCATGCGCACTGGGCTTTTTCCCCGGCCGGCGCATGTGCAGTTCGTTCGACGCGGGGGCGCGCTTAATTTAAATACAAGCCGCCCCCTTTGAATTACGCGGGCTTACGCTGGGCCATTTTCGCTACGCCAACGCAAACTACGGAGCAAATGCTTAGGGAATACGGCACTTGCTCTAGTACGATGCGGCGGCGTAGTGTAAATGGCTTACGATACGCAAGCAAAATTCTATGAGAATCTGGCCCATGGTGTGCATTATGGCATCCAAAGAGTTCAATTTTGGTCTCATCTGACCAGACTATATTCTCCCAGTGTTTCACAGGCTTGTCTAAATGTTGTGCAGCAAACTTTAAACACGCTTCAACATGCTTTTTTTATCAGCAATGCAGTCTTGCGTGGTGAGCGTACATACAGGCCATAGCGGTTGAATGTGTTACTTATTATATTCTTTGAAACAATTGTACCTGGGGGAGCTGTGGTGGCTCAACGTGATTGGCACTGCGTTGACAAGCCATTCACCTCTGCAGCCAAGGGTTCGGATCCCGGTCTCGGCTACATGTGAATTGAGTTTGGTGGTCTCAGCCCGCCTCCCGGTGGGTGTGCTATGCAAGGTACGCCTGTGCTTAGTACGCCCACCCCCCCCCCAAAAAAAAACACCACACTTGCACGCACACGAAATTGGTTTAAAAAACACACGCACTTTGGCCATGCGGTCTCTTAAAAAATAAAGAGAGGCGAAGGACCTACGGGGCTGGCTGGGTGGGCTAGGCCCCCTCACTCCCTCATAGGGGGAGTCCCTCTGCCCCATTGGGGTCCCGTTGGGCCCCAGTTGGGCTCCCAAGAGGAGCAGGTAGGGCGGGGTGAGTGGGAGGCCCCCCTTCACACCCGCCATTGCCACCAGGGGCATGGAGAAGGATGGCGAATGCCTCCGGGGGAGGGTCTGCCTACTCCCAACTCCTGCAGTCCGGCTCCTCTCTCTCGAGTTCACGCACAAAAATACACTTTAAAAAAAAAAAAAAGAAACAATTGTACCTGCTAATTCCAGGTCTTTCTGAAGCTTTCCACAAGTGATCCTTGGATCTTGGACAACTCTTCTGGTAATTCTTTTCACTCCTCTTACTTACGAGGAGCACCTGACCATGGCCAGTCTATGGTGAAATTCTGTTCTTTTCACTTTTGGATTATGGCCCCAACAGTGCTCACTGGAACATTCAGAAGTTTAGAAATCCTTCTGTAACCAATTCCATCAGTATGTTTTGCAAAAATAAGGTTGCAAATGTCTTTAGAGATCCCTTTGTTTTTACCAATCACAAGATGTTTCTTGTGTGACACCTTGGTAATGAGACACCTTTTTATAGGCCATCAGTTGAGACTGATCCAGTTGACATTGATTTGCACTGTCATTATTATTATTAGTATACAGGATTTATATAGCGCCAACAGTTTGCGCAGCGCTTTATCATTTCACTTTATTACACATAACCTAATTACTAAGCCTATTTGTTTTGGTGTGTGTACATACATACACACACATACATAAATTCATACATACTATATTACCAAAATTACCTGCCTTTACACATGCATGAACTTTAATGCCATCCCAGTCTTAGCCTGTAGGGTTCAATATTGAGTTGGCCCACCTTTTGCAGCTATAAGACCTCCAACTCTTCTGGTAAGGCTGTCCACAAGGTTTAGGAGTGTGCCTATTGGAATGTTTGACCATTTTTCAAAAATCGCATTTGTAAGGTCAGGCACTGATGTAGATGAGAAGGCCTGGTTCACAGTCTCCACTCTAATTTATCCCAAAGGTGTTCTATCAGGTTGAGATCAGGACTCTGTGCAGGCCAGTCAAGTTCCTCCACCCCAAACTCGCTTATTCTGGTCTTTATGGACATTGCTTTGTGCACCGGTCTGAATCATTTGGTGGGGATTATGGTGTGGTGTTGTTTTTCAGGGGTTGGGCTTGGCCTCTTAGATCCAGTGAAGGGAACTCTGAATGCTGATTAGCGTACAAATACATTTTATACAATTTCATGCTCCCAACTTTGTGGCAACAGTTTGGGGATGGTCCCTTCTTTTTCCAACACGACTGCGCACCAGTGCACAAAGCAAGGTCCATAAACACATGGACGAGGGAGTTTGAGGTTGAGGAACTTGACTGGCCTTCATAGAGTCCTGACCTCAACACGATATAACACCTTTGGCATAAATTAGAGCGGGCCTTCTCATCAACATCATTGCCTGACCTCACAAATGCACTTCTGGAAGAATGGTTAAACATTCCCATAGATACACTCCTAAGCCTTATGGACAGCCTTCCCAGAAGAATTGAAGCTGTTATAGCTGCAAAGGATGAGGCAACTCAATATTGAGCCCTACGCATCAAGACTGGGATGCCATTCAAGTTAATGAGCGTGTAAAGGCAGGAGTCCCAATACTTTTGGTAATATAGTGTATGTGTGTGTGTGTATGTATGTAAGTATGTGTGTATGTGTGTGTGTGTGTGTGTATATATATATATATATATATACAGTGCCTTGCGAAAGTATTCGGCCCCCTTGAACTTTGCGACCTTTTGCCACATTTCAGGCTTCAAACATAAAGATATAAAACTGTATTTTTTTTGTGAAGAATCAACAACAAGTGGGACACAATCATGAAGTGGAACGAAATTTATTGGATATTTCAAACTTTTTTAACAAATAAAAAACTGAAAAATTGGGCGTGCAAAATTATTCAGCCCCCTTAAGTTAATACTTTGTAGCGCCACCTTTTGCTGCGATTACAGCTGTAAGTTGCTTGGGGTATGTCTCTATCAGTTTTGCACATCGAGAGACTGAAATTTTTGCCCATTCCCCCTCGCAAAACAGCTCAAGCTCAGTGAGGTTGGATGGAGAGCGTTTGTGAACAGCAGTTTTCAGTTCTTTCCACAGATTCTCGATTGGATTCAGGTCTGGACTTTGACTTGGCCATTCTAACACCTGGATATGTTTATTTGTGAACCATTCCATTGTAGATTTTGCTTTATGTTTTGGATCATTGTCTTGTTGGAAGACAAATCTCTGTCCCAGTCTCAGTTCTTTTGCAGACTCCATCAGGTTTTCTTCCAGAATGGTCCTGTACTTGGCTCCATCCATCTTCCCATCAATTTTAACCATCTTCCCTGTCCCTGCTGAAGAAAAGCAGGCCCAAACCATGATGCTGCCACCACCATGTTTCACAGTGGGGATAATGTGCTCAGGGTGATGAGCTGTGTTGCTTTTACGCCAAACATAAAGTTTTGCATTGTTGCCAAAAAGTTTGATTTTGGTTTCATCTGACCAGAGCACCTTCTTCCACATGTTTGGTGTGTCTCCCAGGTGGCTTGTGGCAAACTTTTAACAACACTTTTTATGGATATCTTTAATACATGGCTTTCTTCTTGCCACTCTTCCATAAAGGCTAGATTTGTGCAGTATACGACTGATTGTTGTCCTATGGACAGAGTCTCCCACCTCAGCTGTAGATCTCTGCACTTCATCCAGAGTGATCATGGGACTCTTGGCTGCATCTCTGATCAGTCTTCTCCTTGTATGAGCTGAAAGTTTAGAGGGACGGCCAGGTCTTTGTAGATTTGCAGTGGTCTGATACTCCTCCCATTTCAATATTATTGCTTGCACAGTGCTCCTTGGTATGTTTAAAGTTTGGGAAATCTTTTTGTATCCAAATGCAGCTTTTAACTTCTCCACAACAGTATCTCGGACCTGCCTGGTGTGTTCCTTGTTCTTTATGATGCTCTCTGTGCTTTAAACAGACCTCTGAGACTATCAGGCCTTGTACACACGATGTAATATATCGATGGAAACGGTCCGACGGACCGTTTCCATCGGATATGTCCGCCGGCTGTTTGATCCGGTGGCTGTACACACCATCGGATCAAATTCCCCGCCGGCGGACAGCGCGGTGACGCGGCGGTGACATTGACGCCGCCACGTCACCGCCACATCACCGCCACAGGAAGTAAACACTTCCGCGTGCATGCGTCGGATCCATTCACAGGATATGACGCATGTGCGGGCAGATATGTTGTCCGCTGGTTTGAAATTTTTCCGCCGGAGGAATCCGGCCAAAACGGTCCGTTTGCCCCTACAGACGAGCGGATTTTTCGGCTGAAATGGTCCGTCGGACCATTTTCAGCGGAAAAATTCCCTTGTGTGAACGAGGCCTCACAGTGCAAGTGCATTTATACAGAGACTTGATTACACACAGGTGGATTCTATTTATCATCATTAGTCATTTAGGTCAACATTGGATCATTCAGAGATCCTCACTGAACTTCTGGAGAGAGTTTGCTGCACTGAAAGTAAAGGGGCTGAATAATTTTGCATGGCCAATTTTTCAGTTTTTTATTTGTTAACAAAGTTTGAAATAACCAATAAATTTTGTTCCACTTCATGATTGTGTCCCACTTGTTGTTGATTCTTCACAAAAAATTACAGTTTTATATCTTTTATATCTTTTATATCTTATATATATATATATGTACCTGTATGCAGTGGTGTATTTAGGTTTTATGCTGCCCTAGGCCTGACTAAAATTTGTGCAACCCCTAATATGATCCACCCCTTCCTGTCAAGTTCGCACCCCTTCCTCTTTAAGACCTGCCCTGAAATGTTCCAGTGGGAACACTAGTTCTGATGGCCTGGGGGGGAATTCCCTTAATATGCAGAAATTTTCTTTCACTTCCTATTTGTCTATGGGGCAGAAAGTGAAGGGAAATGAACGGATGGGCAAAAAAAAAAAAAAAACAGGGGCTATAACCATCCCTTACTCTATCCGAAATAGGAAAAAAAAGTGTTGCCTAGTTTAAGCACACATTTCTGCTAAATTTATGGAGGACGAAGAGGATATAACTATGCCAGTGGTGCAGGAGAAAACATATAGCACAGCGATGAAGGTATATGGTCCAGGCATAGGGCTTTGTCTTGCGGCCCAGTCCACCTCATAAGACTGGCGCTACACTAAAAGTCGCCTAGGCCTTGGCCTAGGCCAAGATACAGCATTGCCTGTATATGTGTGTATATATGTATGTACAGTATATACTTGAGTATAAGTTGACACTAATATAAGCCAAGGCACCTAATTTTACCACAAAAAACTGTGAAAACACATTGACTCGAGTATAAGCCTAGGGTTAAAAAATGCAGCAGCTACTGGGTAAACAATGCAAATTTGCAGTCTAATTGTGCCCAGAGTCAGCACTAAAACAGCGTGTCTGTCGCTGTGTAATCCATATGCAGCCGTACCTTTTCATTAGTAAAACAGCGTGTTTCTGGCGCTGTATAATTCAGTCTGTTCCTGTCCATTGTAAGAAAGCCCCGCCTCCTCCTCCTCGTCCATCCATGGTAGAGGAACACTGATACGATGCTGGGAAACCGTATCAGTGTTCTGCCTATCACAGACAAGGAGGAGGCAGGGTTGTTTTACAATGGACAGCCGAACAGACTGGATTATACAGTGGCAGACCCGCTGTTTTACTGCTAACTCGAGTATAAGCCGAGGCGGTAGTTTTTCAGCCTAAAAAATGGGCTGAAAAACTCAGCTTATACTCGAGTATATATGGTATATATATATATATATATATATATATATATATATATATATATATACACACAATCTTCAAATAAGCCATCTTTTAAGGGGTTAATGACAGCTATGAGTGACTTGGAATAAATCATCCCCAAAAAAAAATATCTAACATACATGCTACAATATATAGTTATATATATATATATATATATATATATATATATACACACACACGCGAGGAGCGTTCAAGTCAAACTGGGACTTTTTCGTTTATATAATAAAAAAAACAAGTTTCAAGCAGTGGAAACTGCATTTATTGTTCAACATACTCCTGTGCTACATTTATAGAATTTTTCAGCATTTAAATGATGCCTGGAAAGCTTTGGTGTAGAAAGATTTGTCAGTACACCTAAACCATTGTAGGACAGCCTGCTTCACTTCGTCAGTACTAAAATGCTGACCTCCAAGGAACTCTTTTAGGGGTCCAAACAGGTGGAAATCATGTGGATTTGGGTTGTAAAGGGATGTGGCAATACCTCCCAGCTGCTGTAATGTGCATGTAGTGCGGTGACGGTGAGCAGTATGAGCTTGTGCATTGTCCTGGAGAAACAGGATGCCCTTAGTGATCAAACCAGGATGTTTTTTTCCCACAGACGCCTATGCACATCACTTGTAGAAAATCCACATGAATAAAGCCACATTGTTCCAGAAAACACTTGCCATCACTTAACTTGCAGACTCAATTGTTTGAAAAAAATGTGGTGGTGGCAAGTTTGCATGCTTCCACTGCTTTGATTTCAGAGCGAAATGGTGTTGTCACATGTAATGAAGGGATCTGGAAAATCCTTCCCTGTCAAAAGGCTCCTTAAACGCAGTGCGGATGTCACCTCTTTTGTGCCAGTCAAAAGCGGAAAGCTGTCTTGGTACCCAGCGTGCACTAATTTTTTGAAAATCCCAATGTTCATGAATGAAGGTGTTCTCAATTCCCATAGAAAGATTTGTCTCTTGTGCGCCATCTAAAAGCACACACTTGCCACTTACTACTGCGTGTAGTACTGCCACGTGAGCATCCCTTTTTATAGCTGGAAAATGTAAAAGTCCTGGTTTGACTTGAACGCACATATATATATATATACACACACAGTATCTCACAAAAGTGAGTACACCCCTCACACATTTGTAACTTTTATTATATCTTTTCATGTGACAACACTGAAGAAATGAAATTTTTCTACAATGTAAAGTAGTGAGTGTACAGCTTGCATAACAGTGTACATTTGCTGTCCCCGCAAAATAACTCAACACACAGCCATTAATGTCTAAACCGCTGGTAACAAAAGTGAGTACACTTTGTCCTATTTACCATTATCACAAAGAGCAAATGTAAAAGAGGCAAAATCTTCAGTTGTCAAAACAAAAATAGAGGGTTAATCTTCCAACACTAGTTCTATTGACCCTAGTGGTGACCACCGATTCCATCACTTTAGAGAGATTTCCTTTCACTTCTTGTTTCTAATGTGGAACAGGAAGTAATGGGAAATCTGCTCATTGAGACACAGAAGGCAAAAAAAAAAGAAGAGAGGTTATAACCCTCCTTTACTCTCAAAATGAAAAAAAAGTTTTGCCTTTAATTCTACTTTAATTATCAGTCGTTATGTGCATTAACCTTTTGTGACCAAACCTTCTGTGAAAAGATACCTCAGTGACCAGGTCCCAGTATATGGGCATTGACTCCTAAATGGCCAGAATCTGGTGTATATGCATTTACATATCAGTGATCAATCTCCAGTGTATGTACATTAACTTCTCCAGAGGCCATCTGCATAGCGTTTGTGTATTAATCCCTTGAGGACCAGCCCCCAAATCCCTAAATGAGCAGTCTCCAGTGTGTGCACCAACCAGTGTTGCCAACCTACCAGAGTGAAATTTACACGTCACGACACGTCACGTCATGACACCCGAAATTTACTGACGCAGACACGTTTTTACTGGCATTTCACAAAAGTTACTAAATTACATTTGTAGGTGCAAATTTCAGTATTTAGGCTACAAACAAGTACGCTAGGCTAATAACAATATGATTTAAGGTAGATATTAAGGTAAAAAAACATATT
This sequence comes from Rana kukunoris, assembly GCA_029574335.1. Taxonomy (NCBI): domain Eukaryota; kingdom Metazoa; phylum Chordata; class Amphibia; order Anura; family Ranidae; genus Rana; species Rana kukunoris. Next base: position 188,007,777 of record CM056050.1, on the reverse strand, counting down.
TTTGTTATTTTCGATATAATAAGGGCAAATTATTTAGTCACATCACCCCCTGCCTCCATTCCCCTCTGCTACCAACCCCCCCCTCTGCGGTGCTGCAATCTCCCTCTGCCTCCAATCTCCCCCAGGCCCCCTGCCTCCAATCACCCCCTGCCTCCATTTTTTTTAAATGGCATGGGAACCCCCCAAAATACATAATAGACCCTTATCCAAGCATGCAGACCGACAGGTCAGGAGAGGGAGGCTCCCTACCTTCTGAACCGTTACATTTTTGTCTCATCAGTCCACACAATATTTTCTTAAAAGTCAAGTTGTTCTTTGGTAAATGTGAGATGAGCCTTTGTGTTCTTTTTGGTCAGCTGTGACTTTGGCCTTGGAACTCTCCCATGGATGCCATTTTTGCCCAGTCTCTTTCTTATTGTTGAATCATGAACACTGATCTTACCTGAGGCAAGTGAGTCCTGCAGTTCTTTAGATCTTATTCTGTGTTCTTTTATGACCTCCTGGATAAGTAGTCGTCATGCTCTTGGAGTAATTTTTTTTGTAGGTCGGCCACTTCTGGTAAGGTTTACCACTGTTCCAAGTTATCTCCATTTATGGATAATGGCTCGCCTCGGGGGTTCACTGGAGTTCCAAAGCCTTTAGAAATTTCTTTGAAAACCTTCCCAGGCCAATACATGATCATACTCACAAACGGAGTTGAAAGACAGCGCTTATCAGACAATTGAACTGGTATACAGTATCGCCCAGCAACCACCGTTACAACACGGATCAGATGGCATCAGACTGACATCTATGGCTTGCGCGTTTCAGAGGCGAACCTCTTTCATCAGAACCTCGCTGGTCAGTAGTTGCAACTCTAATAAAATCCCTTTAAGTGATAATGCACTAGGTCGGTGTGCCCTCCTTTTTCTTTTCTTTTATAGCTTTATGAATTCCTGTGATTCTGAGGAGGGCTGCAAGATTTTAGACTTTACACTGAAACTGGATGACATTGCCCTATAGCAGGAAAACACCAGAGCGCAGGAGAATTTTTTGTAGACCAATACATGTACATTACTTTGTTTCTAATCTGGTCTTGAATTGTTTTAGATTGTGGCATGATGTGTGTCTTTTTGTGGTCCGTTAGCATGCTTTACTTTGTCAGACAGCTTTTATTCATGTGATTTCTTGATTCAACCTGTCTGGCAGTAATCAGGCCTGAGTGTGGCAAGTGAAATTTAACTCAGCTTTTCAAACAATTGTGGTTGATTACATTACATTCATGATTCAGCATGGGAGGGGGCAATTACTTTTTCACATAGGGCCAGGCAGGTTTGAACATCTTTTTTCCTTTAATAGATGAAATTATTTAAAAACGGCATATTGGATTAATTTGTATGATGATATAAATCATTTAAGTGTGAAAGAATAAAGTAAGTAAGTGTAAAGTGTAAGTGTAAGTGTAAAAGAATAAAGTAAGTATAAGGCATGTTATTCCAGCATTAAAGATGAGCCTTGACCATTAGAGAACAATTAAGAATGGGAAACAATCTTCCACGATCTTCCACTTTGGTAAAAAAAATATGCAACAAAAGTCAAATTTTCATGTTAAATTCATTCTGCTGAACAGAAAACAAGGACAGTTTCAGATGGAGAATGCTGTCTAACACAGACAACTGTATTAGAGCAAAGTGGAAATATTTCTGTGGTAAATTGAAAAATGACTATTGGTGGAATATAAGGCCGCGTACACATGATCGAATTTATCTGCTGAAAGCGGTCCCACGGTGATATTGAACTAGCTCACCTGAATTATTGTGCTATCAAGGACTGATCTATTAGGACCTCAAGGGATTACATCAGATACTAGCAAGGCTTCCTAGTCTGCTGCAGCGGTAGAGGGTCCTGCTAACCACTTGGTCCAGACTCTGTCATATTTTGTTGGGCAGCCTCTGTATATAGGTGTCCTTGTACAAGGGTATCACATTATTTTTAAGTGTTTTCCATAGACATATAGAGGGAGGAGTCTTTTGCTTTCAGCATAGGATGATGGATTTCCCGGCATAGAACAGCAAAAGATCCAACAAGGTTATCTCGGCCACCCTGGGCACCAGGTCCTCCACCAACCCCAGCAGGCATATTCTTGGGGATGAAACTACGGAGATAAATAGTCGTTCATTCACCTCCATAAGGATTTGTGACCAAAATACTATAATTCCTGGGCAGGATCAGAAGATGTGAATGTAGTCCCCGGGGCATGGTCACAACGCCAGCACTCCAGAGAGAGAGAAGACTTCATCTTGTGCACCCAAGCGGGATTGAGATATGCCCTATGGACAATCTTGTATTGAATGAGGCAGTCTCTCAAGAAAACAAGTATTTTAAATGGGAAGTCCCACACATCCCCCCAGTCCTCGGAGTTCAGCTCCGGAACATCCCAGCCCCATTGCTGAAGGAACCAGGACAACTCACGAGATGAGACTCGGAGGAGATGTGCGTATAGCACAGAGGTGGGATTTTCTGAACTTTTACTTCGTATTATACAGTTCCAGTCTAGAAACCTCTATTAAGTGAAGGTGAAGACTGCATTTAGATGCCTGCAATGCATCAAAGTTTGAGTGGAGGGATCAAATCCATATTGGTCAGAAGCCATTCCCGGGTTCCATCCCCAATTCAGCCAGTAAGGCCTGGAGCCTCCCGACCAAGATGGTGTCAAGCCGTGGTGAAGGGGCTGGCAGCGGTTTGTGCAGTGGAGTGGATGTAGCAGACTTGGGATGTTTCTTTTTTGAGGGCATCTGCACTAGGGAAGCCTAAGAAGGGGATCCACAGAGCCCGCACCAGGGATAACGCTTGGGAGGAAGGCAGGAGATACCAAGATGGTGGTTGTGACCAGGCCCTAAGGTATCTCGGCCGGAGCAGGTATTCAGATGCGGGTCAGCAGCCCTCCTTCACCCATCAGGAAGAGGGACAGAAGGGTAGGGATATGGAGACCAATGCGTCCGGGCCCAGGATGGGTGCAGTCTCAAGCAATTTAGCAGGATGGAGGCCAGGAAGATGGCCGCTGTCACCAGGCCCTAGCAGGCCGTGGCCAGCTCTAACAGTCAGTATTGGCCCAGCAGAGAGGATGGATGGGGATAGCAGGTCTGTGCTCCGGAGCCCTAGGCCGGAGGCAGGCTAGCCCTGGCAGGCTAAGACCGGCCTCCACCCGCTGCAGCCTTCTAATCCACGGCAGGGATGTAAGGAGGTGAGAGGATGGACAAGGTTGGCTGGTCAGTGCTCCGGAATTGCGGACGGATAAGGCCCAGTGTACAGTTGCAGCCCGGGTAGGAAGGCGGCTGCGGCCGGGAGTACAGGCAGACTACGGCTGGGCAGTTATCTCCTTCTGCGGGCAGCAACACTGCTCAATTCCTGGCCAGAGCAGAGCAGGGGATGGAGAGGAACGGTCTGCAGGCAGTGTGCTCACCAGACCAGTGGATGTACGGATGGCATAGGATGAAAGCTAGGATTTTTGGTGCTCTTCTGTAGCTCCCCAAGTTAGGGACATTTTACTGCAATTTTACACTGTAGAAAAAGAGCAACGGCAATGTGAACATACATCGAATGTATTTCTTTGGTTATGGCAGCCCTCAAAATTTCCACTCGCTTAATAGCATTTGGCGAGTGGATTTAAGCTGGGGGCGAGTGGTGACAGGGCTGCATGACCAATCTCCCTCCAATCTGTGCCTACATTTAGAGTCCCGATGCGATTGGCGGCCGAAGAGGAAAGGTGCATGCTCGGGAAAAGTAGTCTGGTGAGCCGCGCATAGGCAGAGCAGTACACAGGTGCTCTCCTTACAATTCTCATTTAGCCATGGGACCTAACAGTATGACCTCTTTGAGCCTGCCCCCCCCCCCCCCCCCGACCAATGTAGCTGGAGAGCAGAGAGCAGGGAGCAGGAAGTAATAAGTGAGGTGGAGGATTGCGAAAAATATCACTCCAGTGCAGCGCTCACTGAAAGTTGACCTGACATGAGAGCGGCAGCCTTCCAGTTTGTGCAGTTTTCTTCTCCTTGTGCTCTATGTAAGTGTCCAACAGTTCAGCCTGAGCACTGCGAACAGACTGGTCTCAATGTGTGCTGTGCGGTGCCAGTGTGCGCTGTGCTATGGTGTCAATGGCTGTGCAGTTGTGTGGATCTCAGCGCTGTATTGTACTCCCTCCCGCTGTGCTGCTGCTCCTCTCCTCACTGCCAGCCTAAATAAAAGGGGGAAGTGGGGACATGCAAGCGTGGAGCCGCACACACAGGCTCCTGATGATGAGATGAATAGGAGAGGGAGAGAGAGAGAGGATGGATGGGAGTTGCAGAGGAGACAGCAAGAGAATGGGGAAGAGACCCAATTCTAGTGCCCTGTCCCTCTGTTCTGCCCCCAGTGCCCTGTCCCTCTGGTCTGCCCCCAGTGTCCTGTCCCTCTGGTCTGCCCCCAGTGTCCTGTCCCTCTGGTCTGCCCCCAGTGCCCTGTCCCATTTTGTTAAAGTTGTTGTTCGTAATATTTAATTGTGTAACTTGATTCTGCATACAACATTTAACAGTGTCATTCCATGAGCTAATCTACGAGGGCGTGTTTACAGGCGCAATTGGGCGCAGGGCAGTGTATGAATTAGGTGGAGCAACTGGTGGCGAGTAACTCTTGAGGCCTGGCTAGTACAGTAGCTTAGGGCTTAAAATTTTGAGCCCTGGGCTATGGTATTAAAAAAGATTTATCAGCATTCATTTCGAAGCATTACTGGGAATAAATAGGCATAAAGCTCACATATTGTATATGATGCCATTATGTAATATACAGTGGGGATTGAAAGTTTGGGCACCCCAGGTAAAAATGTGTATAAATGTGCATAATGAAGCCAAGGAAAGATGGAAAAATTTCCAAAAGGCATCAAATTACAGATTAGATTTTCTTATAATATGTCAAAAAAAGTTTGATTTTATTTCCATCATTTACACTTTAAAAATGACAGAAAACAAAAAAAATGGCGTCTGCAAAGGTTTGGGCACCCTGCAGAATTTATAGCATGCACTGCCCTCTTTGCAAAGCTGAGACCTGCCAGTGTCATAGATTGTTCTCAATCATCGTCTGGGAAGACCAGGTGATGTCAATCTCAAAGGTTTTAAATGCCCAGACTCATCTGACCTTGCCCCAACAATCAGCACCATGAGTTCTTCTAGTTGTCTAGAAATCTGAAACTGAAAATAGTTGACGCTCACAAAGCTGGAGAAGGCTATAAGAAGATAGCAAAGCGTTTTCAGATGTCAATATCCTCTGTTCGGAATGTAATTAAGAAATGGCAGTCATCAGGAACAGTGGAAGTTAAAGCAAGATCTGGAAGACCAAGAAAAATATCAGACAGAACAGCTCGCAGGATTGTGAGAAAAGCAATTCAAAACCCACGTTTGACTGCACGATCCCTCCAGAAATATCTGGAAGACACTGGAGTTATGTTACACTATTCCACTATAAAGAGATACTTGTACAAATATGGTCTTCATGGAAGAGTCATCAGAAGAAAACCTCTTCTACGTCCTCACCACAAAAATCAGTGTTTGAACTTTGCAAATGAACATATAGACAAGCCTAATGCATTTTGGAAACAAGTTCTGTGGACCAATGAGGTTAAAATAGAACTTTTTGGCCGGAATGAGCAAAGGTACTTTTGGAGAAGAAAGGGCACAGAATTTAATGAAAAGAACCTCTGTCCAACTGTTAAGCATGGGGGTGGATCAATCATGTTTTGGGGTTGTATTGCAGCCAGTGGCACAGGGAACATTTCACGAGTAGAAGGAAAAATGGATTCAATAAAATTTCAGCAAATTTTGGATGGCAAATTGATGCCATCTGTGAAAAAGCTGAAGTTAAAGAGAGGATGGCTTCTACAAATGGATAATGATCCTATACACTCCTCAAAATCCACAGGGGATTACATCAAGAGGCGTAAACTGAAGGTTTTGCCATGGCCTTCACAATCTCCTGACCTCAACATAATTAAAAATCTATGGATAGACCTTAAAAGAGCAGTGCGTGACAGACAGCCCAGAAATCTCAAAGAACTGGAAGACTTTTGTAAGGAAGAATGGGCAAAGATACCTCAAACAAGAATTGAAAGACTCTTGGATGGCTACAAAAAGCATTTACAAGCTGTGATACTTGCCAAAGGGGGCAGTACAAGATATTAACTCTGCAGGGTGCCCAAACTTTTGTAGACGGCATTTTTTTGTTTTCTGTAATTTTGAAAGTGTAAATGATGGAAATAAAATCGAACTTTTTGTTGACATATTATAAGACTGTCTAATCTGTAATTTAATGCCTTTTTTCCATCTTTCCTTGGCTTCATTGTGCACATTAATACAAATTTTTACCTGGGGTGCCCAAACTTTCGATCCCCACTGTAAGATTGTAGGGGACCTATATTGGACAACAATTGGCACCATTCTGTCCCCAAGTCTCGTACTGCTTCTTTTTGGATCGAGCCACCATCTTGGACTCGCTCATAATATTCCCCACTATATGCCAATATTGAGATAAAAGAAAGTCCACTAGATGCATTTCAACACTTTATTGCAACTGTTGTCATAAATATTTATATTAAAGCTGCACAAAATCAATGATGCCCTCTATAGTGCAGAACACTGAAGTTTTTATTTTATTTTATTTTTTTCTAACAAGAAAACACTGAGAATATTAAGGTGACTTCCTGTCAGTGCATTCAAATCCGTGGAGAACACTATTCATCAGGTTAGACATCCATGCTTCTGCAGTAAACTCTAAGCAATACTGAACTCACCACAGTGTTTCTCAGTCCCAAGCCACCAGGCCTAATAGCACTAAGCTACAAGCCCACAGATGAGGTTCAGTTCAGGGGTGGAAAGGTGACGCCACTTGCATCTAAAAGAATGTTTATCTGTATCACTTGTTTGTGCTGCTCAGCTGGATATTCCAACTATCCTTCCTTACTGAATTGCATGGTGCTGTGCAGGGATGAACTGCTCCCATATCACACTCTTTCTGGGCCCCACCAAGAGCTTGCATATAAAGGGGCACCATAGGTGTGCACAGCCTTTGGCATTAGGGTGTGCACCCCAAAGCTCAAACAAGCTCTACCAATCGCTTGCGATGTTCATTCAAAAAGGGAAGGGGATAGTAAATGGCATATTTACTGGCCCCTTCCCTCACTCATCCTAAAACATCCACAGCAACAACCGGTGGGAGAGGGGGGAATCCGACAGTGACTTGGGGGGAAGGAGTGGGAGCCAGGTCAGTAGGGGGGATCTGTTCTGCACAGGGTGATTAGGGTGTGCCTGGGCACACCTGGAACACCCTGTGTGCATGCCTATAAGGGGCACTAACTCCACCTACCACATCACTACAGGTGGGGTTTCTCCAAAAGAGAAGGTGACACCTTCTTATATTCTTCCCCTTACAATGACATAATGGCAACAAGGCCAACTACTGGCAGGCAAGTTAACTGTACTTGCCTACAAGATAGTCTCTTAGTATTTCTCTGAACATGCATATTGTTACTTTGACTGTAGACCTAGTGTCAGTATAGGTGTATGCTTGTAGTGTGTAAATCGATACCTCTCAAATCATAGTACGTTTTCCAACAATGCCTTTACCAAAGATATGAAAAATGGGAATCCTGCTATTAAGAAAATGTAGTACACACTGAGTAAGGGGGTGTGGTCTAGAAACACCAACCTGAGTTAACTACAAGTTTATTGAGCACAGAGCTCAAAGAAGGTACAATCATATATAACCAAACATCCCCGTGTACTCCTAAAAACCATATACCCCCCCCTATATAAACCCCACCCAAACTGGAACCATGACCACCTTCATAGGTGTACAGAGGGTAGTACCAAATGGAGCTGAGCCCACCCTCCCCTAAACAACACTACCCCACACCAATATGGGGATCTAACCCACCCCACCAAGATCCAGGGGTGACACTAAGTACTTCACCTTAAAGCCACAATGGGCGAATGAGGCACCTGCACTAAGTGGGGCAGAAAAACATGCCTACCCAGCTATGGCTACTGCTACTGGCTGCAAACATATGCTCAAAGATCAAACACCATAATCCAGAAACTGCGCTGGTAAAGAAGCCTTACAGATGACAGTCTTGGAACTAAATGCTGGTTCAGTAGTCCGTGGAGGAGTAAGTGGTAAGACCAAAAATGTATCAGTCTATACCAGTATGATATACATTCCTATAGAGCACACTGATAACAAGAGGTTGGGAAATTGACAAAGACAATCAGAACAGTGAGATTTGCAGACTGAGCCAGGTAACTACAACCTGTCGATGGTGACACTATGTAACTCTAACCCCCAGGTATCAGGTGACCCAAATATAAGGAGAGGGGAAGGAACCCTGCGTCTACATGTTTCATTCCGGGGTCTCGGAACTTTGTCAGGACATGTGGGGCAGTCAGATGTCCCTCTCTAGATATAGGGCTAGACTCCACCCCTTAATCCAGTCACATGACCCAGGTAAAATTAAATAAGTAAAACAAATTCCAAAAAGAGCACAACCCACTAAAAAACAATCATGTATAACACTGGTAAAATGCTTAACCTGTTTCCCAGACTTGGGTTTAGTAAATAAGAGGGTTACCCCCTTATCTTCTTTATCTTCTCAGGTCTGGTAAAGCATATGTAAAGGTTTGGACACCAACAACAGGCATTGCTAAATATCCTCGATAAAACCATATTCACAGGCAGGCCAGCCAAAACCCATTGCCTTGTGTGGATTAGCTATACTAAAATCAATATGAAAATTTAGCAGACAAGTTTAACAATGAACATGCTTGTTCTATAGACAAACAGTCAAAAAAGGAAGTAACCCAGAGAGTCCAGGATTAGAGCATAGTTTAGAATGCAGATAGGTCACACAGTAACTTGTTATCAGCTATTGCCCAGACTGTATTAATAAGTATATACCTAGGCACATCTATAAAAAGCACTGCAGGGACAGGTCACTGTTTAACCCTTTTGGGTAAAGGCAGTCCAAATGGAAGATCCATTTTGCCTCCTTTTGCAATAATATTTTGTCCCAATCGCCCCTCCTATTGGATAATTCCAGTTTATAAATGATCATACATTGGAACCCTGTGGTAGATGCTCCATGTAAGTTCCTAAAATATATTGCCACTGGGGACTTGTCATCCTTTAAAAAATACTCATAAGGTGCTCCCCCATTCTCTTCCTGAACTCCCTAATAGTTTTCCCTGCATACATTTTTCCACATGGGTAGATGATTTTATATATGACAAATTTAGTGGAACAATTCCCAAAGGGTTTAATTTGGTACAACTGTTTCCCTGTAGAATCACTAAAGGTGTTAGTCCTGATGACATACCTACAAATACTACAGTGCCCACATGAATGCATGCCAGACACTGGGGGGGGGGATAGAGAGAGTGAACAGAGTTCTCCCTTATCCTATGGGTATACTCACTGTGAACTAACGTGTCTCCTATCATTGCTGCATGTTTTGCTATCACAGTTGGACAGGAACCCAATATTTGTTTGTCTAGTGTCCAGCATAAGGAGGTGCCAGTACACTTACCTAACACTGTTTTCAAATTACTCCAATGGGTATCATAGGTGGTTACAATACCCCTTCTATCTAATTTTTTCTTATCCTGTCTCTCATCTTCTATCACCATCCCCAAAGTGTGTTCCCTCTTTTCTTTTGATGCTTTTGATTTTGCTTGTATAATAATTGAGTTGGGGTATCCTCACATTTTGAATCTCTGGCTCAGTTTTCTACTTTCCCTGTGGTAATCTTGAATATTTGAACAGTTCCTGTGGATCCGCAAGAAGTTATTATTGAGCACCAACTCAATCAAAAATTAATTGTGGGGGGCCACAAGGGGATGTCTCATTTCTAGCCACTGGTATACCACCTGTACCCCCACCTCATGGCAGATGGAAGAAAAGAGGGATTACACATCAATCCCAGCCAGTAAACAATCTTCTGGTACCTCAAGTGCAATACATTTCCAAAGAATATCGGAAGATATGTACAAAGGAAGAGAATTCCCGATTCAGATGTTTGATCCTTTTGTCTATGTACTTCCCAATTCTCTCCAATGGGCCTCCCCTGACACTATTGGTCTTCCCACTGGTTTGTGCATTTTTTTTGTGTAACTTAGAGGTAACATCAAAATTAGGTATATTAACATCCTCCACCTTAAGAAATAAAAATTCCTTATTAGTAAGGTGTCCCACTTCATGTGCCCTACACAAACGGTAGTTTATTTCTTTAACCAAATCAGGGAAGGGGTTATTGGGCCATCTTTCGTTAACAACTGGGATCGTTCAGCTGCCTGAATACTTCCTCCAAATATTGTTTTTCTTGCCATAGCACAACATTTCCCCCCTTATCACTGGGCTTAATAATACAATCAGGGAGTGATCTTAATTCATGAAGTGATGTCCTTTCGCCTTGTGTCAGATTATCCATAGGGGGTCGTATTTTCTGCCATTCTATAGTATGTACAGTGCGGAAAATAAGTATTTGAACACCCTGCTATTTTGCAAGTTCTCCCACTTGGAAATCATGGAGGGGTCTGAAATTGTTATCGTAGGTCCACTGTGAGAGACATAATCAAAAAAAAAATTCCAGAAATCACAATGTATGATTTTTTAAACTATTTATTTGTATGATACAGCTGCAAAGAAGTATTTGAACACCTGAGAAAATCAATGTTAATATTTGGTACAGTAGCCTTTGTTTGCAATTACAGAGGTCAAACGTTTCTTGTAGTTTTTCACCAGGTTTGCACACACTGGAGGAGGGATTTTGGCCCACTCCTCCACACAGATCTTCTCTAGATCAGTCAGGTTTCTGGGCTGTCGCTGAGAAACACAGAGTTTGAGCTCCCTCCAAAGATTCTCTATTGGGTTTAGGTCTGGAGACTGGCTAGGCCACGCCAGAACCTTGATATGCTTCTTACAGAGCCACTCCTTGGTTATCCTGGCTGTGTGCTTCGGGTCATTGTCATGTTGGAAGACCCAGCCTCGACCCATCTTCAAAGCTCTAACTGAGGGAAGGAGGTTGTTGCCCAAAATCTCGCAATACATGGCCCCGGTCATCCTCTCCATAATACAGTGCAGTCGCCCTGTCCCATGTGCAGAAAAACACCCCCAAAGCATGATGCTACCACCCCCATGCTTCACAGTAGGGATGGTGTTCTTGGGATGGTACTCATCATTCTTCTTCCTCCAAACACGGTTAGTGGAATTATGACCAAAAAGTTATATTTTGGTCTCATCTGACCACATGACTTTCTCCCATGACTCCTCTGGATCATCCAAATGGTCATTGGCAAACTTAAGACGGGCCTTGACATGTGCTGGTTTAAGCAGGGGAACCTTCCGTGCCATGCATGATTTCAAACCATGACGTCTTAGTGTATTACCAACAGTAACCTTGGAAACGGTGGTCCCAGCTCTTTTCAGGTCATTGACCAGCTCCTCCCATGTAGTCCTGGGCTGATTTCTCACCTTTCTTAGGATCATTGAGACCCCACGAGGTGAGATTTTGCATGGAGCCCCAGTCCGAGGGAGATTGACAGTCATGTTTAGCTTCTTCCATTTTCTAATGATTGCTCCAACAGTGGACCTTTTTTCACCAAGCTGCTTGGCAATTTCCCGTAGCCCTTTCCAGCCTTGTGGAGGTGTACAATTTTGTCTCTAGTGTCTTTGGACAGCTCTTTGGTCTTGGTCATGTTAGTAGTTGGATTCTTACTGATTGTATGGGGTGGACAGGTGTCTTTATGCAGCTAATGACCTCAAACAGGTGCATCTAATTTAGGATAATAAATGGAGTGGAGGTGGACATTTTTTTTTTTCCCAAATAATTTTTTTTTTTATTTATATGAAACAGTTCGCAAGATACAGGTAAATGCAGGCAATAACAGAAACCAAAGCAGACACTTATCCAAGAATACAAGTATTACTCTTGCCCTTTATGGGTAGAGGAGGAATTAAGTTCCCGGCCCATTGGGCCCGGTTTCAAAAGCTGGCTCTACTGCCAGTCGTGTCAACAAATTCTGCATTGCAAGCCGTTTCCTAAACTCTGGTGTCAATGGTGACACCTAAACAGTAAATTGTATAAGAGGAGAGAAGGGTCAAGAAAAGAAAAGAGGGGAAGAGAGGGAAGAGAGAATCAGGTCACCGCATCTGCCACCTCGCCCGCCCCCGGCGGGTCCTCCCGCCGGTGCCACTCGCTCCAGACCTCGTCGTGGGCATCCATGCCATTACGCATCCTGGCTGTCATCCGCTCCATCAGCTCTACGTCCTTAATCCTAGCGTAAAGGGCCTCCTGGGACGGGGGGGTGGATTTTTTCCAGTTAAGGGCCACCAGGCATCTAGCCGCCGTTAGTATATGTCTAAGTAGTTTCTTATATGGTTTGGCCAGGCGGGGCTGGGAGATACCTAGCAAAAATAGTTTAGGGGTTAGGGGGATTGGCGTCTCAAAGAGATGGGTAAGCAGCTGTTGCGTGGACTGCCAAAACGGGGTGATAAGGGGGCACGTCCAGTAGATGTGGAAGAGAGAGCCCCTGTCCCGATGGCATCGCCAGCATCGGTCAGAGGTGGAGGGGAATATTTTGTGGAGTATGTCCGGGGTTTGGTACCAGAAGCACATAATTTTATATGAATTTTCCTTATACAAGGTGCACAGGGACGATTTAGCAGCCTGCCTCCAGACGGCCTGCCAGGCCTCCATCGGCAGTGACTCCCCTAGCTCTCTCTCCCACCTCAGCATATATACATGCTTCCCCCGCCCCTGCCAATCATATGCATTCAACAGCTGATAGATGTCTGTGATCAACCCCCGTCTATGGCGCCCCTCCAGGACAATACGTTCAAATGGAGACGGTTGTGAGAATTGAAGCTTTGGGGCTATTGTCTGGGCATAGTGCCTTATCTGTAGGTAGCTATAAAACACCTGTCTGGGCAGGTCGTGTTTCACCTGGAGCTCCGAGAACGTCAGCAGCCTGCGGGACCTGGGGTCCACCAAGTGTCCAAAATGAAATAGGTCTCGAGAGGCCCAGGGCCATGACATCTGGTGGGTCAGGCTGTCCGGTATTTTGGGGTTGCAGACAAAGGAATTCAGTAGGGAGCACTCGGACTTAAGCGCCACCTCCCGAGACATCTTACGCCAGAGCCCCCTAAGTAGGGACATCGATCCTAACAAACGGCCAGGCTCCACCCTCACATCAGCATCCCATAAGAGGCTATTTGGGTGGACCTGAGCTAACCATATCTTCTCTATCTCCGTCCATTTATTAAAGGACCTCTGGGGGAACCAGGAGACCACTGCACGCAGCTGGGTAGCTTGGTAATATTTAACAAGGTTGGGGAAGGCCAGGCCCCCGTCCCCCCGTGAGGCTGTCATGACCGACCCAGGGATCCTATGCTTCTTATAGTTCCAGACAAACTTCAGCATATCACTCTGGAGTTTGCGGAGGTGGGCGTACGGAATCGGGATGGGTAACGTTTGGAACAAATAGAGGAGTTTGGGGAGAATGACCATTTTTATAGCCGCCACGCGGCCTAGGAGTGAGATATGATGTGCCTTCCATTTTAGAAGAAGGCCCCTTACTGTCCGATATAGGGGAGGGAAGTTGGCCTGGTATAGGGAGCTGAAGGATGGGGTAATATGGACCCCGAGGTATTTAAGGGATGAGCTCTCCCAAGTATAGGGGAAGTTCGACTGTAGGTGACGGACCTCACCTTCTGGGATGTTGATCGGGAGGGCCGCTGACTTTGAGGCGTTCGTTTTGTAACCCGACAATGTCCCGTATTTATCTAGTTCAACATGAAGGTTAGGTAAGGAGATTCTGGGTAGGGTCAGGGTGAGAATAATGTCGTCCGCGAATAAGGATGTCTTAAATTCCTTTCCCCGCACCGAGATACCCCTAATGTCCGGATTTCCCCGTATGGATGCTGCCAGGGGCTCGACACATAGAGCGAAGAGCAGAGGTGAAAGTGGACATCCCTGGCGCGTTCCGTTGGCTACCTGAAAGGGGGGGGATGTGGCGAAGGGGGTTTTAACTTGGGAGGTAGGGTTTGAGTATAGGTGTTGTATCGCTCGTAGGAAGGGTCCTTTGAACCCCATGTGGTGCAGGGTAGCAAACATAAAGGGCCAACTCAGGCGATCAAAGGCCTTTTCGGCGTCTAGGCTCAGTATGAGAGCTTCCGCACCGTCCCTGTTGGCTACATCAATCAGGTCAATGACCTTCCTGGTGTTGTCCCCTGCCTGGCGTAGCGGCACAAAACCTACTTGGTCCTTATGGATCAGGGAGGGGAGAATAGCATTCAGCCTAATCGATAGAAGTTTAGTAAATATTTTGAGGTCTGAATTCAGTAGCGCTATGGGCCTATAACTAGCGCAGGAGGCTGGGTCTTTATCGGGTTTAGGTATAAGGGTCAAAAAGGATCCCTGCATGTCACTCGGGATTGGGGTCTGGTGGAGAAAGGCGTTAAATAGTGTGGTCATGTGGGGGCTAAGTAACGGGAGAAAGGTCTTATAGTACTCGTATGGTAATCCGTCAGGGCCAGGGGGATTTATGGGCTGGGAGGCCTTTCACTGTCTCTGCCACCTCCTCCGCCAATATGGGAGCGTTCAGGCCCTGTAAGTCCACTGTCTTAAGTCGGGGTAGACCCGCTTGCTCTAAATATTGGGTCATACGGGCCTTCAGGTCAGGAGATGTGGGGTCGTGTGTGGGACTTCCGGGTTGTTATACAGGTCTGTGTAATAGTCCGCAAAGGCTCCCGCTATGTCCTTAGGATGTGTCAGAAGATCGCCCCCCTTGCCTTTTATCTGGTGTGGGGTAGAGGCGAGGGCGCGGTCCGCCAGTTTTCCTGGCCAGAAGAGCCTGCGCCTTGTTGCCCTTGTCATAATAGAGTTGTTTTCAGGCGGCGTGGTTAGCGCCTTTTCTACTTTTTGCCTAAAGCTAGTTCCCGCAGTGTCTGTGCGCGTTTGGGACAATCCGTTTAAGGAGTACAGTGGAGGGATTTAGCAGGAGCTTAGCCTCCAGGGCCTTTAGCTGGCGTTCAGCCAGTGCTTTAGCAGCACCGGCGTCTTTCTTCATGGCCGACGAAAGGGCCATGCACCGTCCCCTAAGGACCGCCTTGTGGGCAGCCCACAGGGTGGAGGCGGAGATGTCTGGAGTGTCGTTTTCAGCAAAATAATGCTGAAGGGTCTCTTCCAGTGCCTGTTTCGAGGAGGGGTGTGTTGCAGGAGGAAGTCATTAAGCCTCCAATTATAGGGCCGGCGGAGGGGAGCGTTTAAGTTCAGGGTTAGTGTAATGGGGGCATGATCCGACCAGGAGATAGGCAGCACATTAGCCGCTTCTGCAATCCGAAGCGTGTTATTATTCACAAAAAAATAATCTATTCGCGGTGTGAGTGCGATGCGGGGCCGAATCCGAATAGAATGTGTATTGGCGATCTCCTGGATGGAGGGGCTCGCCACACATCAAAAAGTGCATTTCTCCTGGTCAGCTGGCGGAACAACTTTGAGTCCTAAGGGCCCGGTTTGCGAGGTCTGAGTATTGGCCACCAGGCGGTCAGGTGGCCGAGTGAGCCAGGTTATAGTCTCCTCCTATTACCAGAAAGTCATGAGACTCTCGGAACAGTCGAGCTCATGAACCCTGGTCAAGAAGTGGTGTTGGATGGTGTTGGGTGTGTAAACTACGCAGAGGGGTAATGGCCTGTGACTGCCACAGGCCCCTAAGAATAAGAAAGTGTCCCCCGAGGGGTCTAAATACGTGGGAGGAGCAAGAAAAGGGAGACCCCTTTTTTAAAGAGGATGCTACGCCCGCCCTTTTGTGTGGTCCGAAGGCCTGGTATACCTGGGGGAAGTATCGGGATGTGCAAACGTGAAGGAGTCCCCCCTATCAAAGTGGGTCTCCTGCACCATAAATAATATCTGCCCCCGACTGCCTAAACTCTCGGAGCGCCAGGTGTCGTTTCTTGTTGGAATTCAGCCCATGTACATTTAACGAGAAAATTCTAGCCATAGCCTAGGAGGGGGTGTGCTACACGTATACTTATCTGATGGAGCAGGTGGCGTGTCCAGGTCTGGGGGCGCAACAACCAGGCGAGGAAAGCCGGGAGCCAATGGGGACGAGGCACAGACCGCGGCGACCAGGGGCAGGGAGCTCTAGCGGGGGAAAAAGAAATAAGAGTGAGAAAACACACAGAATAAACACAGTAAACATTTGTATGCATGCCCTGGCCGACCAGAAGTCACGGGGCCACACAAGTTCCAACCGACTCCCCGGCCGGGAGATTTAAGAGGTCCGGGCCGGGAGACTCGGAGGGACCAAGGTCCAGGGAGGAACTCTCTGGCGGATGGCCACCAGGGGGGATCAAAACATAAACAGTTATCAAAACGGGTGACATCAATTCGACCCCCCCTCTGATGAGGAAAAAAACAAAACAAAAAAAGAGGGGGGGAGGGGAAAAATAACAAAAAAAAAAAAAAAAAAAAGGGGGGGGGGGAAATATAAAAGTCAAATAAGGGGGAAAGTTCCAATTGGTCTCCCCAGCCACTAAAGTAGGGAAAAGTCCGGGCCGGGGAGATCGGGCAATCTTCCCGGAACTATTAGGTGGCAAGCCAACAGGGGGGGTTCAGTTGTATCAAAAAGCCGACCAGTCCGAGGGCCTAACGGCCCAGATACAGCCCGTAATGGTAAAACAAAAATAGAGCAAGGGCAATCGGGGGGGGTGGGGGGGGGGGGGTGTCAGTTCAGTGGATCACGGAATCTCACACAGATGCGGGGCGGTGGTTAAAGCGTGCTGTAGCCCAGCCGGCAGGTCAGTTATTCTTGTGCTTAGTCGATTTCCGAGATTGGTCTCGTCCTCTAGGGCGTTTGTGAGGTGGAACCTTCTGCCATATCGCTGGCAGCGGTGGCGGGGTGGCCACCAAGTCCCATTCAGGTAGCGTGGGGATGGGAATGTCTAAAGCATCACAGAAGGAATCCAGGTCGTCTGGGTAGCGTAGGATAGCGGATTTTCCTTGATGTTTAAGCCGTCAGGCTAAAGGGGAACCCCCACCTGTAGATAATGTTCTTTTCTTGCAAGGAACCGAGGAGGGGTTGCAGCAATCTACGCTTCTGGAGTGTAATCCAGGAGAGGTCTGGATAGATCTGTACTGGGGAGTTATCGAAAGTCAGATTGCGTACGGCCCGCGCTTTGCGCATGATGTCCTCCTTCAGTGGGAAGGAGTGTATGCAGCATATGACGTCTCGAGGTTTGGAGGTGGGGCCTTTCGGACGTAGGGCACGATGGGCTCTGTCCATCTCGATACTTTTGTCATCGGGTTCCCCCAGGAGCCCATTAAACAGTGTTTGTAATGTGATCTGGAGGTCCTCAGCGTCTTCCGCTTCAGGCAGGCCCCGTACGCGGATGTTGTTTCGGCGCCCCCTATTATCCAAATCCTCCAAGTGGTGCTGCATGTCACGGAGCATAAGGCGTGCTCCGAGCCTTGTGTTTGGGTCCGGTGCACTGCAAGTCTGGTCTCCTGGATCTCCTCCTCTGCCATCTCAACTCTGTCGGCCAGGTGCTTTAGGCCAACCTGGAGGGTCTGGATCTCAGCCCGGCAGGTGGCTTTTACATCAGCTATCAACTGCTTGAAGTCCTCCTTAGTTGGGATTGCCTGGAGGTAGGCCTGCCAGGGGGGGCCGGCTCCCCCACCCAGGCCTAAGTGCGGATGAGGGGCCATGTGTGGGGGATAGTCCCCTGAAGGGGCTCCCTGGGCTTGGGGGGAAGACCTTGGTGAAGGTGGGTTCCAGGGCTCAGGCCATGATGTGGCATGGGGAGACTGCTGAGTGGGTCCCAGTGGGTCCCCTTGGGGGGGCTGCGACCTGGCAAGAGCCGCCTGGGCGTAGGATGGGGGGGTTGCTCCGTGCCCTCCTATGGTGGTGTGTCCCCCGGAACGAGAAGGCCTCTGAGCCTGCGGGGAGAGGTCCCGCCCAGTGGTGGATTGAGGCCTGGTGCCTCCTGAAGAGCCTGAGGCCCCACGTGGGTGCTTTGGGCCTGGGAGGGCCGGAAAGTCCTCGCTTGCGTCTGTGGGGGTGGGGGAGAGGGAACCAGAGGCGTTCAGGCCAGGGTCCGATGCCGTTCTGAGCAGCTGGGGGAATGCTTCAGTGCACTGCGTGCACTGCGATGGAGGCTGGAACGCGGCCTGCTCCCCGCATGGTGGGGGCGGAGAAAGGAGGGGGTGCTGGTGGGGACTCACCGCTCGCTGTGTTCCGGAGGACGGAGCCTGTGGCAGGGAGGGCAGCGGCTCCTGGAGTGTGCTGTGGCTCCGTGGGGATGGTGGTGTGGAGGCACGGTGATGGGATGACTCGCCATCCGGCGCCATCTTGCTATGCCCGGCCGGCGACATTGCGGGCTGTGTAAAGTATGCCCGGAACGACTGAGATGGCCCCGGTGGCGGTTGGGAAGATCCCCGGGCTGATGAGGAGCGTGTGGTGCGAGATCCTCCCATGGAAAGGTGAGTTTAGCCCCCGATTTTTCGCCTGTTAGCTGCGGGCTGGAAGGGAGCTCTCAGCCTAAGCGTCCGTCCAGCGCGGCTTCCGGTCACGCCCCACCGAGGTGGACATTTTAAAGGCAGACTAACAGGTCTTTGAGGGTCAGAATTCTAGCTGATAGACAGGTGTTCAAATACTTCTTTGCAGCTGTATCATACAAATAAATAGTTAAAAATTCATAAATTGTGATTTCTGGAATTTTTTTTTTTTGATTATGTCTCTCACAGTGGACATGCACCTACGATGACAATTTCAGACCCCTCCATGATTTCCAAGTGGGAGAACTTGCAAAATAGCAGGGTGTTCAAATACTTATTTTCCGCACTGTATATCATGGATAATTGCCTCTAAAAATATCTGTAGGTATTTATTATTTGCAAATCTAGGAAAACGCTGGGATTTATTAGCTAGAGGATCTAATAGTTCCGAGTCTATCTAGGTATTCCCCTCCATATATTCCACTAGTTTGGCATCACTCACCTCCAACAGGGTATGGGACTGTCCCTCAATCGTCAAGTGCTCAATAAACTTGCAGTTACCTCAGGTTGGTGTAGTGTCTCTTTGTTTTTTGTTTGTGAGCAATGCCTTTATCTTTCTAATTTTCCAGAAGGTCACCAACCTCTTTTTTTCACATATCAACTAGACATAACCATCTACTTCCTGGACAAAGATGCTGGCCCAGAGATTACACAGCCATATAAATCCCTTTTCATATAAAGTAGTCTTTATGTTCTTTGTTGTCTTACACATATTGACTGCCTACTAAAGCCTCTTACTGTGTTACCTCATGCCTTCCCCTGCCTAGAGTTATTTAACTAACTACCTGTGAGTCCAGACCATCATTTACACAACCCTTGAGGGCGCAGCCTGGCCTCAAAGTAAAATGCTGCAGAGAGCACCATTCCCATATTACAAAGTGAACACTGTTTTCTGTAGCAATGAGTATAACCCACCAGTGTTGGAGAAGGAGTGAAAGGACCCTGCACTTCACATGACCAGACAGAAGAGGGCCAGAGACTCCCCTCCTCCCTGGGTGAGCGGGCAGTGGGTCCTAATAAGAAGATTACCCCAGCAGACGATCAATAAGAAGATCACCCCAGCAGTCGATCATTACTTTGCACCAGCACTTTTTCCAGTTTGAATTGCTCACCTGAGCACAGCACCAGCACCTTCCAGTAAATCACCCCATCTGAAGGCGGTCACCAGTGACTAGAGACATTGTGGGCGGGACCGGCACTTCACCACTCTGGGTGGGGCTTGTTAAGCCCTTGTTTAAAACACAGAGCCCCACTGCGCCGGGCGCTGCGAGCGGCGCGCCAAAGGGAAGCCCGTTTGCGCCCCGTTCGCACTCGGACGGGCTCAAGGGGCTAGGACCCTTGGTCCTTTATTATGGGATCAGTATCTGACAACGCACAGTAAGTTGTATCTGTTCTGATAGCTACAATCTGTACTAGGTTCAATCATACTCCCCCCCCCCTCCCCCCCCGTCACCCCTGCCAACATTTTTATTCC